>VYXF01012762.1:168477-209986 GCA_013397295.1 Polioptila caerulea | reverse complement strand
AAAAAGGAAAAAGGAAAAAGGAAAAAGGAAAAAGGAAAAAGGAAGGAAAAAGGAAAGGAAAAAGGAAAAAGGAAAGGAAAAAGGAAAAAGGAAAGGAAAAAGGAAAAAGGAAAGGAACTTTGCCTAATTCAGGATAATTTCTAATTCCTGAAATGCAGTTTCTGGTGCACCAAAGGGTTTTTGCCTGATGGTGATCTCAGAAGTGCAGAGGCTCTGGAAGAAGGGTTTTGGCAGTGGATTTCTGAGCAAAGGCTGTGTGGGTCACCCCTGCACGAAGCAGGAGACATCGTCAACCAGAAATGGTTTTAGATTGAAGGAAGATTAAAAGGCTGAGATTAAAGAGGGGAATATATGAAATAGGCTCCAAAATTGTTGCCTGTCTTTCACAAGACTCTTTTTGTGGTTTGTTTAATGCCAGTGCTAGCTCAAAAATATGGTCCTTACTCGTCTACAGAGAAATTAGGATAAAAAACACACTTTGGGTGGGGGAAGAAATCATGTTGTTTCCATTAAAGTCTTAATGAGACCTAAAATTCTGTAAACAAAATGGATGTTGATTTGACAGCTGAGTGCCTGGTGAATAAAGGATCCTGCCATTGCTTTTCGTGCTTTTTCTTGCTTTATTCATGGTCTGACAACTGGAAACATCTTTATTTTCGTGTTTTAGGTGCAATGATAAATGAATTAAAATTTCTGGACTTTGAGGCAGATTATTTTTTAGTAATTTTATGTGTAATTGCAAATTTCATGCAGTATTTTTCTCCTGATGCTTTTGTTGCTGCTTACGTAGTCAAGATAAAATTTATTCCATCAGCAGTCGTAGATGTTTCCATTTCAGTGGGTTTAGTGTGGAATAAATGCTTTTGTTTTTATGAACCTCATATTTGTTGGGAATATAAAATCAAAGTGATTTTTAATCTTTACAGACTGGTACTATTTGACTATAAATATTTGAAAATATAAGGCAGCTCCTTCATATCACACATATGCAATTTATTTCTTGTTTTAAAGTCATGTCACTTGTTTGACAGTGGATTTAAAGATTTATTTAAGAGCCAGAAGAATTTTGTGAGGCACAAAACTCCATCGTGAACCGTGCAGCCTCCGATTTTCAAAATATTTTAGAAGTATTAATTCTTATTAGTAAACAATAAGAATTAAAATGTAAGCTAGTTAAAATACTGTGACTATTTGGTATTTTTACAAAGAGCTGCCACCATGCATTTCCAGAGTTTATGGCAGAGTTTGATGTGTTACAAAGTCAACACGTGGGAGCTCTGAATGGTTTCAGTAGGTCTTAATCTGGTCTGTGCTGGCAGCATGAAAGAACTTGCCTGCTGAGCTCAGTTCATTGCTTTTTAAGCTCTGACAAAGTGATGTCTTCATTTTCTTCTTTAGTTTCCTCCCACCTCCTTTTGTGCCCTTTCAGTAGAAAATGTCAGTTGGCCATGTCTGTATCTACATCTCAGTGCTTCTGCATTTAAAATAGAAAGAATCCTTCAAAATTATGCTGCAACATTTAATAATAATACAAATTTCCCCAGGTATATTCTATTCCTGATACAGATTTCTGTACAGATCCAGCTGGGGTTAAACTACTGCTGTGTCTCACTGAATTCCAGGGGTGGTTGCACAGTGGAGTAGATCCAGAGAGAAAAAAGTAAAAGTGCCTTTTCATCCTCCTGGTGTCTTTAATACAATGCTGTTGTTCCTAATGTTTGGGAGAAATGAAGACTGAAATTATAATGGGGAATGTTTTGGTCCCATTTGCTTCACTGTCTTGGTTTTAGCATTGACTCCCCCAAATCTGCATTTCTTCCTGCATCCCTTCTCAGGAAAACCGTGGTACAATCTTTTGGAAGTTCCTGCATTATGAAGATTCTTTTAAAGTGACTGTTTTGTAAGAGTGAGGCCAAATGTGCCTAAATTTCAGCTCTTGGAATAATTTATGAAGTGCTGACAAGGCAAGAGCAAGGAAAGAGCAGGAGTTCATAGCAGAAACAAGTCATTCAGCACCTGCCTTCAACATGATTGTTTTGTTATCATTTATAAAGCTGAGAGGGTGTTTGCATCTGCAGAATAATGAGGATTTATAGGTTGCAAGTTGTTAAAATATCACAATGACATGCAAAGATATTTTTCTAATGGCATTACTGTTACTGAAAATAACTGAGCTTTGGAGGTTTGCTGAAGGAATGAAATTGGAGTTGGAATGTGTCGATGAAAACTGAGGAATCGAGTAAAATGATGCTCAAATGAAAGATTCCTCAGCTACAAGAGCCTTCAGAACAGACTTGTTGACATCTCAGCAGTATTCTCAGAAATCTGTCCAAACCAATAAGATGCACAAATCCTTTTTTGTTTGTTTGCTTGTCTCTGTTTGCTAGCAGGGCTGAGTTTAACCACATGAGTAATCGTGTTTTACAAGGTCTGCTCTTCCTGGCTACAAAACATCATCCTCGAAGGGAAAAGCTTCTGGCACTGAAACCAACACTTAAGTGCTTGCCTTGAGAGAAGCACATCCTAAAGACAAGATGGAAATAGAACTGAGCTCAGGCCATTTCCTCTAAGGCTGTTTATAATTGTATTTGGTTGAACACAGGTCTGGGGACTCAGAGTGTGGAGAACTCTGCAAAAACCTGTTCAGTCCCAGGTTCACTCCTGCTGCAAGGCTTGAAGGCAATTCTGGCTCTGTAGAATGTTACTCCAGTTTGTAGCTGAGAATTGCATTTCCTTCCTATTTTTTAAATTTTAAATTACTTCATTAACCTTGAAAAATCATTTTAATAGCCCCAGATTGTGTTCAGTAAAAACGGAGAATATTAAGAATATTAGGGCAGTGTAGAAAGATCCTTTTGTCAAGATGAAGAGAACATGGCAGAGTCAGACCTGTGCTCCTGGTTTGCCTTGTAGTGATTGATGGGGGACCCTGTGCTGAACAATATTCTGTATTAAACCAAATCATTTCTTAACTGAAGGAAGCAACAAGACTCTAAATCACTGCTACATTTATATTTTCATTTCTGAAGGAATATGAGTATGTGAATACTTGGAAAGTGAGAGCTAAAATAATTCTCAATACACAATTTGGTTAAAAATATTCTTTCTGTGACAGGTGATTTTTTCAAAGTGAAAGAAATCTATTCTGACTTTTTTCTGTGTAGCTAATAAAACCTTACTAGTTAACACAATCTCAAATATTCTAATATAGAAAGATCAGGTGCCACTGCAAGCAAGGGAATACATTTATAGCCAGGACCTTTTTGGAGCACACATTTCTGACCCAGTCATCTGTAGCTGCAGGTTTAACAGTTGGATATTAAGTGCTTTGTGGTGGTTCAATACCAGAGTTACTGACTATAAATCCCAACTGCTCTTTTGGGACATTCCAGCTTCTCCCACGTGTACAAGAGCTGCAGCTCTGATCCAAGTCCATGGAAGTTTGTCTGAATCTTTCCATGGGCTCTGGTCAGTGGGATGGAATTCCTTTGGGCAGAGCTTTTTTGGTTTAATTTCTGCCTGATACATGTGTATGATCTGTTAGTATAAATTAAATATCATTATAACTATACAGTGTTTCAATTGATTTCTGCTGTTTAAAAATATTCTTCTAGTGCTGAATTGCATTGTAGCACTTGCACTCCTTTGTTTGCACACACACTTCTCAGATTTGGAGATTGTTATGTAAAAACCAGGTTAAAGGGATGGTCTGATCACAGGCTGAAATTGTGAGGAAGAAGAAATTAGAAGAAAAATGGAAAGGAGAGATGTATAGGAAGAGAAAAGGGCAGTGAAATAGAGATAAAAATATAAAATAATTCAATTAAAAGGACTAGAACAAGGGAACATGAAGAAGGCAGAATCCTGCGTGGGTTTGTCAAACAGCTTTTCTCTTAAGGGAAAGGGTGAAATCCTGCTTTAATGATCTGAGGCATGGACAGTGCTCTGCCCACAGCTGTGAGTCTGCAGAGCAGAATCCCTGCAGGTCCCTGTGAGCACACAGGGGATGTCTCAGCAGACACCCCCCATCACCCCTGGATCTGCCCCACGCACACGGTGGGCTCAGGGCAGTGTCTGAGGCAGCTTTGCCACCAGAGAACTCCTGGTGTGTTCTAACATGAGTGTGTGCATCCCTCTGTGCCCTCTGCATGTTCTTCCCTGCCTCCCTTTGTCACCCACATCCCCTGGTTGTTCCTGACTTCCTTTGGAAAAGACGAGGAAATATCGCCCACCCAGAATCTGAATTTTCATTCCCAAAGGATTTAGAATTTCTTCGTATTTACTTCAGCAGTTGTTCCTATTGAATGCAAAAGTTCAGTACTGGGTCTTTTAAACATTTCAATTCTCCAGTGCTGTTCTTCAAGTCAATGAGTTCAGTCTTCCAGGGGAATCTGGGACCTGTTACTGGGAAACACTGAGCATCTGTAAATCCTGCTCAGCCTTGTGGGAACTGCAGATATTCCCCAGTTCTGAAGTAATGTCTTAAAATTGCTGTTAAGCAAGGGACATCTTATTTTTTTGAAGAATTAACTTGTATAATTTTATTTTGTTTTTTTCTTTAAAGCAAATCCAAACCAGCTCCACAGATTTCACCCAGTAAGTCTGTGGGAGGGGAGTTTTGTGTGGCTGCAGTCTTCGGAGCTTCAAGGTCATGGTTTGCAAACAATTCCGGTCTCAAACGAGAAAAAGGTTGGTACCTCACACAATTAGGATTTGCATAAACTTAAATTCTTAATTTGTGTTCTTCATTTGTGGGTTTTGTTCCTTAACAATCAAGAATTTTAGGAACATGCTAGGGGTGCTTTTGGTAAAACGCACAAGAGATTTTAATGAATGAAATGAAGAATTGATCTTTTATTGTGATACAGTGACAGAAACTTTGGTAGGTCAGTCCAAAGGTCCTGTGTGAAGTGGCACTGAAAAACTTGTGAGTAAAGATGAAACACCTTTACTAAAGCAAATGTACAAGATATGTTTGGAGATGGGTAACCACCTGAACACACCATGGTGAGAAACTTCTCTTGTGTGAGATATTCATACAATTGTGTGAAAAATGTGTGTTTTGGGCAATTTTTATTTGTCTCTCCAGCTCTTTTGCTGCTTTTAATTCACATTTTTAGCCACAAGCAAGAGACTTAAAAGAACACAAACTCTGCTGTTTCTGCAAAAGCTTTTTCTGTTCCTGCTGTGCTGGTGCAATGAGATTTTCTCTCTTTTTGCCCCCAGATCAGTCCAAGCAGTTTGTGGTGGAGTCCCTGTACATCATCAGCTGCTACGGGAGCCTGGTGGAGCACGTCCTGGAGCCGCGGCCGCTCAGCACCGCGCCCAAGATCAGCGACGACACCCCCCTGGAGATGGTCACCTGCCCCAGGGCCAGCTGGGCTTTGGTTAGGTACCTCATCCCTAGGACTTCTCCTTCCTTTCAGCCACAAATGCTCGTGATCTTTGTTTTTGGATGAGCTGCATCGTGGGTGTTACTCTCCTAAAGTTTCCCGTTGGAAGGAGAGAAATTCAAGCCTTGGTTTCCGTACAGTTCTGTCACTGTTCATGTGCCTCAGTGGGAGCTAAGCTGCTAAATCCCTCTCTGCACATGGAGCTGGACATGAACATGTCTGTGAATCAATAGAGGTCCTAATTAATTGGTGATTTTAAATGATCAGGTTGTAATTTTCTTTTTGTGTAAGGACTAGAAACGATTATTTTGGTAGTGTTGAAGTACAGAATTCTGCTGTGAGACATGAGCAAGGCTCCCATGATGAAGCATTGTGAGTTTTCCTGTGAGCAGCTGAAGGTACCATTTCTAAAGACAGTAGAAGAAATTATTCCTGACATGAGGAAGAAAGTAAAGAAAAATTGATGAGAAAGTGTTGTCAGTGCTTTTGACGTTTTAAAATATTTTTCTATCGATTTTTCTTGGCTCCTACATTCCTTAGTGCTGCTTATGGCTGCACTGGAGTGATCAATACTTGATTTACCAAGCTATTTAGGAGTGGCCCTCCCTAATTAAAATTACAACACAGACTTTGGGACCATTATTGTTGAAATGAGTAGGTTGTAATGGAATTGAAAATTCTAATTGGATCAATAATCCATAACTTTACACAGCTTTATTCTCGCAGTAAGTGCTCAATGACTTCACAGGATGGAAGCAGTGGTAGTTCACAGAACAAAAAAAGTTCCCCAGTTTCTCTGGTGTGTTTATATAACGTCAGCATGACATACAATGGTCCTAAACATATTTACCAACTTAATCTAAACCTCCTTCCTGGGATTTTTTTAATGCAATCCCCACTGCAGTCAACAACCAAGAATTGTCTTTGCCTCACAATCTGCACGATTTGGCCCTGCTGCTCCAGTGCCTGTGGTGGATTGCAGTGTTTGAACAAGCTAATTTAAATAATTACAAACATTTTGTGAGCTTGTATAGATAATTGCATGTGATGACAGAAACACTGATTTACATTCTCTGTATTAGCTTAAATATTAATAGTCTTGTGTTTTACCTCAGAACTCCTCAGTGGAATGAACTCCAACCACCATTTAATGCAAACCATCCACTGCTCCTGGCTGCAGATGCTGTGCAGTACTACCAGTATCTTCTGGCTGGCTGTGAGTAGCTGACAACTTCTTGTCTTGTCTCATGTGCATGTTTTAAGCAGAGGGTGATTTTCCAAGTTGATTTTTCAGCCAATCTCAGTGTATGTTCAACCCCACAGTTGGGTTGTGTGTAACTGTGTCAGTCAAGATGGAGCAGTGAATGAAGTGCTGGGATTTTGGAGAGTTGTGGGGCTGAGGGAGTGCTTGGCTGGCCTTGAGAGTCACCCACCAGATCCCATGAAATCTTCTGGCTTTGCTCACCTCCTTCCTTCTCATGCTTTTAGCTATTTCCTCCTGTGAATTCCATAATGACAAGTGAGTGCATCTGCATTTCCCTGTCCCTGGGAACTCCTGGATGCTGGGCTCCTTCCAGCCCCAGCCTCAGACAGCTGCTCCCCTCAGGAGCCCTGGCACTGGTGCCAGGGATGCCTGCCCACCTGCCTTGGCCTGTGTCTGGCCCAGCCACATCATTCCCAGAGAGCCAATATTTCATGGCATGGCCTGTTCAGAAACATTCATACACCTATGGCTCTACATGGTGTATCTATGCTACATAAACACACCAACCCACACATTTTTATCAAGGTTTTGTAGAAAAAGGAGTACTTCTCTTTTATCTGACAATTTCAAAGAGAGAAGAACACTGACAGTGAGGAGCCAGTCTCTGTTCTGTCGAGTTGAAGTCTCACAAGGGAGCAGCTCCTGGCATCTGTTGAGGTTCTCCTGGGGAAACCAGAGCTGTGCACAGTTGTCAGTGCAGGCAGCATTGTGTGACAGGGGCAGAGTGGCCATGTGGGCCAGGAGCCACTTTGGATGGGGCTGGTAAAGGGGACACTGGGGCCAGATTGGATCTGTTCTTCTACCTGGCCATCTGCTGCACCTGCAAGGTTTGAGTCTTCCTTCTTCTGTGCTGCACAGAAAATTGGGATAAAACTCAAAAGGTACAAAAGAGTATCAGAAAGTAATTAGTAGTGCACAGCACCATTAGATTTGCATCGTGGCTGGATTTTTTTTTTTTGCAGGATTCCTGCCTTGTCTCACTTTTACTTGTATCCCACAGAGTGAAACCAGGGATGGAAGGGGTTAATTTTGTGTATTTTATTAACATTTTATTAACAGCTCAAATACTGCTACACAGTACAACATGCACACGTGTACAAATACACATTTCAAGTGGTTTAGTACTGAAAACTTTTTAAAGAAAGAATGAGCAGTAGCTAAATTCCAGCAAATGAATGAATTAAAGGGGGTTTGCATATTTGACTGATTTTTCCCTTGTTTCCTTTGTGTGACTTCTGTACCTTTCACATGTTCTTTGCATGTTTGAATTCCCACAGTCATGTTCATGGCACATAATGGAATTGCCATGGAAATAGGTAACTTTGCATCACCAGAAAGTCTGACACCCTCATTTCAGGTTTATTTCCTTCCTTCCTTATCTCTCCACTCTGAATTCAGTTTTCCTTTACTCAGTAGATGCAATATCTGAAACGTGGCCAATTAAAGAACTTGTGTTATTTGAATTATAAGACTTTTAACTCAGATTTTAATTCACATAATAGGAATTCTTTAAGCTGGATGTGAAGTGGAAAGAATAATAGAATAATAACCACTAAAGACAGCAGAGTACCTAGAGGACATAATACAAATGGCCATAACAGAGAAATTTGTGTCTGATTGGCTTTGAAGTTTTGTCTTCTGGTTTTACTCAGGCTGCAGCTCCTCAGTGAGGTCCCTGACAATGGAGCCCAAGCAGCTTTCCCACAAAAGCCACCTGTTAAAGAGCTGCTAAGCCCAGCCCCGTGCCTCTGCTTACCTGCAGCTCTGCCCTGGGCTGCCTGAGCTGCAGCCGGGCTTTGCTGCTCCGTCGGGGGCTTTAATTGCCAGCAAATGGCTCGGTGGGGCTGGGGGGCTGCTCCATCTGTCTGCCACGGCACTGGGAGAGGAGCCTGGCGCCGTTTCAGGGGCACTGTTTGGAGCTGTCTCTCGGAGGGAGAATGCAGCAGTTTCTCTCCGTTTCTGTATAGCATTTCTGCCAATTGTTTGGCTCCATTAAGTGTGCAGGGGAAATAAAAGCCTGAATGACCAAGTCACAAGGGGGTATGGATAGACCCTTTCTTTGTCCACACTCAGAACATTGCATTAGGTCTCATTATCCATTTATAATAAGTGACCTTTGCCCCCTGGGTCATTGAAAAAGCCTCAGTGTGCTTTTTAGCACAGAGTACCTCTGTCAGCAGCCGGGCAGAACAATGAGACGTCTGGCAGGCTGCTTGGAGGGCTGCACGGCCAGGTTTTCAGAAAGAAGAGGTTTGATGCCAAAACACAGGGCCAAAATCTTCCTTAGCCTTTGAAAAATATCAACCAGGCCCGGTGACTTCTTGTGCTAAACAGAGAATATTCCAAAAATCCTGCGTTAGGTTATCAACACATGGTTCAGCTTTTAATGTTTTTGGAGAATCTGGAAGTTTTATTTGCAGCTAGAAAGGAAGGAACAAGGAACCATTGTTTGAAGAAATGTTTTGTACAACAAGTGTCCAAGACCTTTATCCCAGGGGTATTTGTAAGTGGATCAGCACAGCTGTTTCCTTGCTTTGGGGTCGTGTGTGACATCTGCTGCAGAAACCTGCATCAGTGTGTGCAGCTCGTGCCTACCTGAGCACGTTAGCACAGCTCGGGCTGCTGCACAGGTGGCAAGGGGGGAAGCCAGGGATTTACAGCTTTCTGTAAGTTCATGGCTTCAAAGTGAACTTGTATGTTAAATTCCACAACCTGCTGGCCTGCAGGGAGTGTCAGGATCCTGCTCCCAACTCTGCAGCAGGTCAGAGGGAATAAAACCAGTCCTGAGAGCTCCTTCTGACAGGGCAGATTCCAGGAGTTGTTCCCATGAGTCCAGCCCACAAAGCCCTGGATTAATGACAATCCCCAGGTTTTCAATGCTGGGTTTCAGGTATCAGATATTTCTCTACACTCCTCTCATTTAATACATAATACCTACCTTATTTGTGTCTCTAATATTCCCTCTTTATTCAGCTGTGTCCAAGTTGTGTCAGTAACTTCCAAATCTAACCACAACAGGAGGAAATCTAAGTCACATTTTATTCTTCCTAGATGTTTTTCCTAGAACATAAATGGCATCATGTGGTGTAGTTAAACTGTCCTAGCAGGCCTGGCAGTGGGAGGAGAGTTGTGCCAGGCACAGGAGGGTTTTGGTGCCCACAGGAACTTGTAATGTTAAAGCTTTCTCCACGGAGTTGCCAAGTTTTGTCATTAATTACTCTGTCATCCTGCCTTCTTCCTGCTGTTTTTAACAATTAAGGTGCTTGGGGTTGTATAAACTCCTGAGGATGCTGCTCAGATGTGCTTTCCATGTCCATGACAATCCCCTGGCTGTGTTGAGATTTCTTTCAAATGAATTCTTTCTTTTACCAGGCCCTGAAGTTTTGCATATTTGACTGATTTTTCCCTTGTTTCCTTTGTGTGACTTCTGTACCTTTCACATGTTTTTTGCATGTTTGAATTCCCACAGTCATGTTCATGGCACATAATGGAATTGCCATGGAAATAGGTAACTTTGCATCACCAGAAAGTCTGACACCCTCATTTCAGGTTTATTTCCTTCCTTCCTTATCTCTCCACTCTGAATTCATTTTTCTTTTACTCAGTAGATGCAATATTTGAAACGTAGCCAGTTAACACATAAATGAATAATCCCCCTAAAACTGACCTAAAACTGTCCCAAAAAGATCTTGAATAACTGAGATCTGATTTCTCTGCCCTGGCTCTGCAGAGGGCAGCTTCACCTTCCAGGCAAGAGTTTTGGCTCATCAGGACCAATTTCATGGACACAGCCTACAGTTGTCAGAAGTGAGCCAGTGACAAGAATTAATATATTAACTGGTGTGCAGTACTCTGACAAATTGCTTACTAAATACATCAAAATTGATTGGGCATTCTGTGTTTAAATTGACAAATGACTGCATTAGGGGAAGGAGGGAAATCCATTAATTACAGCTGCCCTCAACCATAGGAAATGTAATCGTATAAATATAGATTTTGTTAAAACAAAAGTCTGTACTTTACTCCCGTGTTGCTGGTAAGTGTACTTGCACCTCTCTGCTATTAAACCTGCAATAGGAGGTTTTGAAGACAGATCTTTGCAACTGGCTTTTAAATAATCAAAGAGCATTTCTGTTGTGTTAAAAGGAAAGATGTAGTGTTTCTGCATCCCACTCTGACCACTTCTGGAAATTGTTTCTCTCTCAGAAAAATGGACCTGTAGCTGAGGCCTCTGCTGTCTCATTAATTGTTTATTCTAAATGCAATGTAATTTGTATCCCAAGATGTGAGCATTCAGACCTGCACTCTGTATTCTCCCTCCTTGTCCCTGCACTGCTCTCCAAGCCATACTCACAGGGCTGTTGCATTTTTCTGAGTAAGAATTTGCACTTGAGTTAGATCTGAAGATACAATCAGTTTTATAGGCTTTGTTAAGGGATTCTTGAAAAGATTAAGGCCTGTATTTATAGCTGCCTTTGACTTTTGGCTGTTATGGCTGTTAAAACAGATTTGCATTTCTGGACCAACTGTTGCTGCACATATCTTGTTTTTCACTGAAAATTTCTTTCATTACATGTCCAATTTAGTAACTGTCCATTGTCTTCAAAGGGAGGGGGTGAGCCTTCCCTGCTGTTTGTTTGGGTTAAATGATAACACCATTTATACAGATAATCTCTGTAGCTCTGACATCATGTTTGCACTTCCTGCTCCCTCTAATGAAAGCTGTGCACCCTGGGCAAGACTTCTGTCTCCAAGCAGCATCGTGGTTCTTTATGGCCCCTTTTATATTCCTTTCATACATTCCATTGACAGAAATAAAAATTACTTCCACAGTGCTAATGAGTACTGTGGAAAGACTGAGGGTAGGATGGAGAGTGTGTTAAATAGCTGTGAATATGAACACAGACACTGTGAAAACCAAGCTGTGATGCCTGGAATGGCAGCCAAGGAGTGGCACAGGAGGAATCTGGACATTCTGGTCCTGCAGCCCTCCTGAGTGCACAGCAGAGCGTGGTGCTGGTCTGGTCATAGCTGAATGAACTGGGACTGGTAATCCCATTTACTGCTGGACCTCTTCCTTTCTCCTTGCATTCTTTAACAGTGTTTTTGGGATGGAGGAATGCAGGTGATGGCACAGCCCTGTCTGTATATGTCACTGTGGAGTGTTGTGTAGCATTTTTGGGGAGGCCAGAGCTGCTCCTGCTCTGGGTATGTTCAATGTCTGTCACAAGGTTTGGGTTTCAAACAGTAAAACTGATCAAAAGCAGAGCCTGTGCTGTAACAACACTGATTCTGTCCTGTGGTTACGAGGTGTTCAAAGCCTTCCTGCTCTGGCCCTGGGGCAGAGCTCGAGCTTGGGGCACTTTCAGCTGCTCCATTCAGGGTCTCTGCTGGGCTTTGCTGGTTCTGCACTTGGCCACTTGACCACAGCCCATTTCTGGAGTCCATCCCCATCCAAAGCCAGCTCTGGCCTTGCCCTGAAGTGGGGGAGTTCCACCTGAGTTCACCTGAGCTGCCGTGGAGAGGAGCTGGAACAAATCATGGGCTGTGGGTGAACATTCCCACCTGCCTCATTTTCCTGTGCTGGTCATGTGAGTGGTGCCCAAAGTCCTGCCCTTCACCTCACCTGGTGCCACAGGTGAGGGCCTTGCCTCCAAGATGTGTCACTTGAGTGTTCCAGCCTTCAAACTGCAAAATCAGACTGCCAGAGAATCCATTTTCTAGAGTCCCACTTGGCCATTTTATTTCTACCTGATGTTGCCTCAAGTCAGTGAATCATTTTCATGAAATTTTACTTTATTTTAGCCATATAATAAAAGAATGCAAAATACTTCTTAAGAGAACTTCCTGGGACTCTTCATCAGTGGTCTCCAAGGAGTTGTTCAGATGTCCTGTAAAAATCCATATCCTTGGGGAAATTCTTTGAAATTTTGAAGACTGAAATGAGTTTTAGATTTTCCTATGCAGGAAAAGGAGTTTTAGAATGTAACAAAATTAATTCTCAAGTGTTTATTTTAACTCAGTTATTCTCTCTATATATTACATGGAAATATGGGTATCTGTGTGAGCATAGAGGTGATAATGTGGGTGATACTGGTAAAATACATTCTGGAAGAATTTTGGTTATTTAAAATTTGGATTTTTTTACTGTATTTAAAACTGTTGCAGATCTTAGATATGTATGTTTTCAGTGTATATATGTATTTTTATATTATTTTTATGACCAAGGTTACAATATTCCTGGAGAAAACTGATTCCAAGCAGGCATTTCTCATAAAGAATGTGTTTGGGTTTTCCTGGAAAGAGTCACAAACGGTGAAAATGGAATTTTCAAGTTTGCTTCTTACACTTGGAGGCGTGACAGATTGCAGGTTAATCTGCCTCCCCTTCCCCTTCCAGAAAAGGTGTTTCTAATGAAATTGAGTTCATGGGATGGGTTTTTTTTTTAGGAAAGACTACATTTCAGTAGTAGCCTGCACTTTCTGCTCCCTGGCAGGAGCCAGGTCTGGGTGTTAAAGGAAACAAATTTAATTTCTGCCTGAGCACTGAGTGCTTGGGGTAAACAGGAGCGGGACAGACACAGTGGGGTAACTCATGATACATTCTCGGGACATTTTTGTGAAATCACAGAGGTGAAAAGGAGCTCTGTAAGGTCCTTGGTGCCAAGGTTCTGATGCAGGGACACTCCTGGGCCTGTGCATGGCTTGGTCAGCTCAGCCACGGCTCGCCCGCCCTGCCCCTGCTTTATAAACCCAGCGCTGCCACAGCGGCTCAAACGCTTTCAGATGTGTACAAACAACAAGGAGGAACAAGGGCACATGCTGAAATGGTTCTTTCCTCCTCCTGCATGGTCATCTGGAAGTCCTTAGAGCGGGGTCCGTGAGCACACAGGGGTCAGTTTTCAAAGCAGCGCGCGGGGATTTCGCCGCGCGCCTCCCATTGCCGTTAATGGGAGTCAAACGGGCAAATCCCCACGCACCGCTTTGAAAATTTACTACTAAGCCTCTTGACTTCTCACTACATACTTTGATTGTAACAGTAATCCATGGTTAACATAATTTTCCCGACAATAATGTCAAACATACTTTTGAAGTCGGTGAATTATAGAAATAGTTACCTCTTCCATAATTCCTTAAAGATGGCCGTCTGATGGATTTCACCGTGGGTTCGTGCAGTTGGAATTATTCTTTAGCTCAGAAAAGAATATGTTTGTTCTGTTGTGGTGCCGAAGTGATTGTCTGCTCACAGTCTGAGTGTTGAGCAGCTCTAAGGTGCTCCATCCTGTGAATAATATCAGGTTCTAGCTCTGCACAGATTGAAAAGGGCGTCGGACTTGACTGGCCTCCCGAGGGAACTTTGGAGATGGAAGCTGAAATGGAGCACAGGGAATGTATACCAGTCTTTCCTGGGGAAAAAAATCCAGTCTGTTGACTGTCAGACCAGTGTGAGTAAGGAGCAGGTAAAGCAGTGATAAAAACAAAAAAATTTAAGGAGAATTCATGTCCTAATTACAGACCTACCTATGTGTTTGTTAAAATGCTTATACAGAGAGTGGATGGTCCTTAAGGCACCTATCAGTCTGTGGGCAGTACACAGATAATGAATGAATCCAGCTCTAATCAATTGGTGGAGTGAAATATCTGTCAGTCTGGCTGAACTCCTTTATAGCCCCTTTTTGGCCTTATTTTATTACATTTATGTATATGAGAATCTCAGAAAGTCCTAACAGAGAAAAAAGTGAGCAGGGAGTAGTTTTGGGTAAGAGAGGATATTTTAATTTGCGTGCCATGCTCCTGTAGGAGTTTACAAGCTGAAAACTGCATTAAAACCAGAACTTTGTTCAGTAATGTGCAGCCACAAGAAAAAAAGTACATGGAGCATATCTCCAGCCTACAAACAGTTTCTTGTTAACATGGCTGGGAGTGTTCTGCCCAAAATGAAATCCTGGCCTTTGCTTTGTTGTCACACTTGAGCAGAGGTAGAGCCAGAGGCACAGAGCCCCAACTCTGCCACAAAGCCACAAAACATGTGCTGGATGTGAACTGCACAACTGTGGGACACCAAACCCAGCCCTGAGAGAGCTGAGATCACAGCAGTGACAGGGAACGAAGGTCACTGTGGGGGATTTGGGGTGGCTCCATGGAGACCTCAACCAGATCCATCCCTTCTGCTGCATGAAGGAAATAATTCAAATTGTGGAGCTGAATCCCAGCACAAGGACCCCTGAAGTTTGTTGGCAATGATGTGATTGCCTCAGGTCTCTACACCACCTAGATGTAACTGAGGAATCAGAGAAAAAGCATCAAAATCAGGTGTTAGGGTGGGGTTTTTAGGAAAACATGGGATCTGTCATTTTTATCCTGTTCACCACGGACACCACTAGAGACTGGAGGGGTTAGTTAAGAGTACATTGGTCTGTTCCTACTGCATTTTAGAAACTCATTTGATGTTCTAAATGTTAATGATATTAAATTCTAATGATGGAGATGGAAAAGGCAGGCTCTCTGGGTGTCTGCAGGCATGTGCACAGCAGGCAGCACCAAACAAACAGGCTTTGTGGTGCTCAAATGCCTTTGTTTGCTCTTAATTTGGACAAACATCGAGCCCTTAGAGAAGAGCACATTGGGAATTTCATATATAACTCTCAATTAAATTGAATTGTGCAAAGCTTATTTCTATAAATGAGAAAATTAAAACCTTTTGGCTGAAGAAGTACACAAAACGAAGTAAAACTAATGATTTATTGTTCCCAAATTAAAGCCATAAGTGCACACACTACAATGGAACTGTAGTGGTTCTTTGTTCCAACACTTTTATGCTGCTGAAAGATGGCAATTTATAATCTTTGAAGGAAGATTTGTCTTAGCTTTAGGTATTATTGTGTAATTAGCCCATCCATGAACAAACCCACTGTGTGTTAATTCCAATATTCCTCCAATGTGTATTTCTCTAGGTCTTGCTCACGTGGCAGGAATGTCTATGCAAATTATATGAGATTAATACAAATTGTTTGTTTTCTTTACTTGTCAGTAAATATCACAGAGAACTTTCTAAATAGTGAAGGGGTTTTTTTGAAGTGTGTGAATCAGGTCCTGCAGTTCCAGAGGAATATCAGCTCTGCTGTGTTTCAGCCTTTGCTTTGGCTTGTGCTGACACTTGTGCCAGTTTTCCTGGCACTAACAATTATCACACAAATAACTTCATTTGCAATGTGTTTTTTTCCAGATCCAATCTTCCTTCAATGGAATGGGAACATCAATCCTAAGAAGGGAGGCAGTCAGCTTTTCCCTTGAAGGACAGAGAGTAAAGATTCCATTATTACTTTTGAGCAGCTCCAAGATCCTTTCTACCCCTTACCAAATACTGACAGCAAAACTCTGATTTTTGCTTTAGGTACCAGTCCAGTTTTTCAGAAGTGTCCTTGAATGCTTTTTTTGGATTGGTTTGCCTCAAGCTGACTGTAGAAACTCATGTCCTGTCATATTGCACAGACAGAAGCTGTATGTTTTGATCCTCACCTTAGATTTTTAATATGCACTTGTTTTTTGGAACTTTTTCACTTTGTGGTTGTGTATTTGTAGATTAAACAAACTCAGTTGCAGTCTGATATTTGATGTGTCTGTTCCAGATGTTGGTGTGAGAACAGAAAAAGTTAAAAGTTAGCAGAGCTCAGATAGAAGGCATTGAATTGATTGTTTTAGGAAGGTACAAACCAGCTGCAATTGCAGTAAAATATCTCTGTGCAGCCAAGGCTTTCTTGCTCCTGCTCTGTGTCTGCTCCATTTGTGACTTTTCCCAATAAAAGAGAAATTAGGGGAGAACCAGTAAAAAACACTTGCTACAAAGCTTTGCAAGAATTGGAATTTTATTATTTGTTATCCTGCGTGGTTGGGAAATTCTCCAGAAATTTCAAACACTCTGTGTTGCAGCATCACAATAACCTCACTGATGGGTGAGAGTCTGTTGTAATTTCCAGTGTGAATTCAGATTTTCAAAGAATTAAGCTGGAAGATAAAAGATTATTCCTGAGCTCAAATTCCTGGAAATGTCCTTCCAGGGTTAAATTAATCTCATCTTGGAGCTTGATACTGATTTGAGAGGTGTGTGACCCAGAAATGGAGGAAAAGGGGCTTGGCATTTTTACACCCTGTTTGTTCCTACAACTGCAAGGGCATTTTTAACTTGGTAAAATGTGCCCATGTGTACATGTGTGAGAAGCAGCACAGCCATGGCAGATCTCCAGCAAGGATCCCTTGTCCTGGAAGGTCACTTCTCCCAGCACACTGCACATTCCCACTGGGAATGGGGCAGTAGGGCCAGTGGGGAGCTGGGATCCCCCAGCCCCACCAGCCCCTCCAAACTGCTCGTGTGAGAGGTGTGGCACAGGAACACTGCTTTATTAAACAGCCAAATAAATGGCTGAGGGCTGACCTCAGCTGAGGCTTTATCACTGCTGCCCTGCTGGTGAACTCTCAGGCAGAGTTTTTCCCTGGAATTCAGCATTTTGTCACTCCTGCGTGGAAAGAGTTAAAGCTGCGCTCGGGAGCTGCGTGGAAACACAAGACCTGTGACTCCTCAGGGAAAGGCTTCCAGTGCAGCACCAAAACCAATCATTTGTTCAGCTTTTTAGCTGGTTTTTTTTCCAATTCCTTTCTCACTGTAAAGCCATTTTGAATCTCCAGTAAAATGTAAAAGTATTCCCCAAGGGAGAAATACAGCGACCAAGCAGGGGGGATGCTCCCTGGGCTGTGTTTTTGCAGCTTCCCTAATCTTGACAGCTCTGCTTGTTGCCCCTGGGATAGAAAGAACAAAAAAAAAAAATTCAGATCAGTCCATAAAGTTCCTGTTGGTTTGAAAGCAAAACCATCTGCTGGAGCCACGAGGTTTGTGAGGGAGTTGAGTAACAGCCTGCACTTGATCAGCTGTGCTCTCCAAAACAGGCAGGAGGATTCAGAGCAGGGAGCCAGGAGATGTGGGGAGCATGAGGGCAACAGCAAAATGCCTCAAAATAATGGCTTTGTTTCTTTGGTTTCAAGTGTAAACTTTGAGGAAGAGAAGTGGGTGCTGTGATCTCATATTTGGGTTGTCTGGGAATCCCCAAGAAGGTGTGTGTGTCCTTTGACAGGGGTCTGGGCCAGACAGACACGTCCCTCAGTCATGGATTCAGTCTGTCGTGGATATAAGGAAGGGGAGGTGGATTCTGTATTTGAAAACTGCTGGGCAGAGCTGAAATAACTGCTGGGGCTCTCGAGGCGTGGTGTGCACAGCACAGCCTGGGGATTGCAGTGAAAATGGCAGATCACAGCATCACAGGGTGGTTTGGGTTGGAAGAGACCTCAAAGATCTTTTATTCCACCCCTGCCAGGGCCAGGGACACCTCCCACTGTCCCAGGCTGCTCCAAGCCCATCCAACCTGACCTTGGGCATTTCCAGGGATCCAGGGGCAGCCCCAGCTGCCCTGGGCACCTCTGCCAGGGCCTCCCCACCCTCCCAGGGAGGAATTTCATCCTAATATATCTCAAGGGAGGAACTTGGTGCTTTATCATAGAAGCACAGAATCATTAAGGTTGGAAAAGATTTCCAAAGCCAAGTCCCCCCCTGCCCACTAAACCATCCCATGAGGTGCCTTCTCTGCTCCCAGTTTGAACCCTTCCAGGGATGGTGGCTCCACCACTCCCCTGGGCAGCCTCTTCCATTGCTTGACCATTCTTTTTCAGTGAAGAAATTTTTCCTGACTTCCAATCTGAGCTTCCTTTGTAAAAATATGTCCTAATTTTTCTGGCACTTGGAACAGTTCTGGAATAAGTTGGGCCCTGAGCTGAATTTGGGGCGTTGCAGGTTTGAGGATATGGGCACTGTGTGATCCAGAGGTGAGAGAAATGGCTCTGTAGCTTCAGGTACTGACACACACAAACCAGGCTGGAAATCCCTTTATTCCATGAAATGTATGGATTTATGCAAAGCCGTTTACATCACAGAGGCACCATTCTGTATTTATGGCTACCGTTGTGTCTGCTTTGCCATTGAAACTCCAATTATTGGACCTTTACTACATGGCTGTAAAAATTTCTAGTGGTTGGAAGCTTGACACACAAAGGTCAACCCTGCAATAATAAAGTCTTTAAAAATTTTTTAAACTTGGAGTGATTATAAAATGTGGGAATATAAAAATACTTAGGTATTTTAAGAACTTCAGGTTAAAAAAAGAAGAGCCAATGGGTTATCCTGGTGGCTGTATGGATACATCCAAGTCAAAGAGCAGGAATCTTTTCATCCTTTTCATGTCAATATTTGAGCTCTTTCTGTGCTTCTAGAAAATTTATTGTCACAGATTTAGGAAAACATATATTGCTGTGCCATTAACTTATTTTAAAAGCTTTTTTTTTTTTTTAATCATTTAATAATAAGTCTGATTTTGTGTTTCCTGGGTTTTTCTCAGTGGTGCCACCAGGGAGCCCTGGCCCCATCACCCGGCACGAGTCCTACGACAGCTTGGCCTCGGACCACAGCGGGCAGGAGGATGAGGAGTGGCTGTCCCAGGTATGCTCTGGGGGGCTCCCAGGCCAGGCAAACAGCACTGGGAGCCCCTGCAAGTTAAATTCACAACTTTCCTCCAAGTGGGAAGTAAACTCCCCACAGCCAGGCTATCACTGTGTGTAAAAGTGACTCCACTCAGGGGTGGGTCTGGATCTGATGGTCCCAACATGGATAAAGCCCCAGAATTCCTGACACAGTCACATCCCTGGGAAGCTCAGCATGAAGTGGGAAGTTTAAGCTGGCAACAGCAAGTGGCCTGCCTCCCTTTTTCTCCTGGCATGGCCCTTTTTGGACAGGGATGAAGGAGGTTGGCAGAAGGATGGTGACCCTGTCTTTGACCATAAAAATGGGGCAGGAGCTGGGTTAATTCCTTCCTTCCCTGGTTATCATTCCTGCTGAGAATTCCTGGGACTTCTGGCCAGATATAAATACTGTATTGCTTTCAAACTATCATGCTTGATGGAGGATTTTTATATGAGGTCAAATCTTTGTCTTGTTCTTTCTTTGTCTCAGTCAATGAAGCTTCTCTGTAAGAACTCAGTAAATACTTGACCATTTGGCTCAAAACAGAACCTCAGTGTAAGAATGTAGGTCATGAATAATACACTGAGAATTAGTTCCTGTTAGAAATGAAAGGTTCGAGTTAAATAAATAAATAAAATTTACAAATGCTCTGGATTTGCCAAAGCAATTACAAGGTACCTGATCCATGGAATTCACCCTGACAAATTAGGTGGGTTTCCTCTGGTTTGAGAACAATGTTGTTATGGGAGTGATGCATTAAATGTGTTGCTGGGGTGTATGGCATAAATATGAAATATTTATGGATGGGATTTGCTTCTCTCACTGGTGAATAAATCATACACAGCTTTTTCCTGAAATGAGAGGTTGGGTTTCCACATGGACCTGTCCAGGAGGAGCTTTCACTGGGGAATCCAGTCATGTGAATTCATTTACCTGTCTGAGGTTTCAGATGTGGCTGCACTTTGAGGTTTCTCATTTGTTTGTGCTGATTTCTCAGAGCACAAAGATGATGAAACTTCTCATTCAGGGGAGTCAACAGGAGTTTTAACTCTGAGCTCATCTGGACCAGATTTCACTGTAGTTTTTCACCTCTCCAGGACTTTTTGGAGCTATTTGCTTATTTTACTGTTCTGGTGAAACCTCAGGAAAAAAAAAAAGAGATCATGATAACCCTACAACATTTGTTTGTTTATTACAAATTCTTGGAAGATATAAGATGTCAACAAACCTTACACTGCTCCAACTTCCCTCTAGAAGAGTAAATATATTGATAAAGAGGAAAAAAACCTCCCAAGTGATGTCAGAGAACACAGATAATTCCGAGAATGCTCCTGGAATGTTGAATTCCTGCTGAGAGCAGGAGTGATGAGAGCCCTCGGCGCACGGCGACGCTGGCGCTCCCCGAGCGAGCCACTTCAGATTAAGCCTCAAGTGCAAGGATGTTTTTCAGAATTAAAGTGTTGTTATCAACAGCAACAGCAAGCAGTGAAAAAACACCGCCCTTCACTTCAACTTTTCAATTAGAACAGTGGGTAATGTGTGCTGTCAGTGGGAAGTAGATACAATATGTTTGTCCTGCACACAACAGGAGAGTGAATAGGAACATCTGGCCATAGCCTCAGTAAAATTGCAGAGGCATCTGTTTACCTCTCGGCTCTGTGACACTGATGGTTTCAAGCTTAAAATACACAGATTACTTTATCTGTGGCCTAATTTACGCTGCTACATAAAAGCTACTTGCCTCAGAAAGGGCTGCAGCCAAGCTGAGTTAGGCTGAGCGAAATGCAAAGATGGAAATAGAGCTGCATGGGCTGTGGTTGTTGTCTGACATTAGCAGAGAACTGACATCATCCAGGGTTTCAAATTGCCCCATAAAGATGGAGAATCACTACTGGTGTACATCTGTGTACCTGTGCAAAATCTGTTTTCATGAGTTCCCTCACCAACCTGCATTTCTGCTGAGAAGCTGATTGTTGTTTTAGCAGAAATTGATAAGAACTGCATAGTCTGTTTATATTTTAAAAGTATGAGTTCACCAGAGCTTAATATTTTTATTTTGTCTTTCCTTTTTCTGATCTTTAAAAGCTCTTTTTGATTTTTAGTCTTGTTTTGCGTGATCTTTCCAGCCTTAATGATTCTGTTCTCTTGAGTACAGTAGTTGTATGCTTTGTTTACCCTTTTCTTTACAGTTTTCCTGATCACAAACACCCTTCTCCTGTTGAATTGTCAGAATTTTGGTTAAATGGGTGTGTTTGTGTGGGCCCTATGTGTGGCTGTGCTCCTGTGCTGAGCATGACCTGGGCTCATCCCAGCACTCTCCCATCGCTCCGGGTTATGGATCTTGTGCTTCCCACAAGATGCTCTGTGCCAGCCTCTCCTCACCTGTGCCAGCAGGAATTGGGAGCTGTGATTTGCAGTCCAGCTCTCACTGGATCCACGGGAAGCAGCTCAAGCTGAGAACTTTCAGAAACCAGCTGTAACAAAGCTGCAAGGAGCTCCCTGGAGCTGCTTCCCTCGCCCTGCTCAGGATGGGGGATGTCTGGGAGATGTGGGCTCTGGGTTCCTCTCTCTGCTCCACGCAGATTCAGGCAGAAATGTGTTCTCTGTTGGTAATAGCATTTGAGTTTTGGGATGTATTTCATCATGGCAAGGGGAGGATCAGGTGAAGTGGTGGCCAGGAAGAAGCATTGATCTTTAGAACAGTTTAAGAACTGGAGTTCGGTGTCCTGAGGCTGGCGGTTCATGAGCTTTCAAATCTGCAAGAAGCTCTTGGCTTTGGCTAAAGCTTCCATTCTCTAGCAAGACATCCCCATTTCCCCTTGTGAAACATTCCTGCCAACAGCCTGGCTCAGAACACCCTTTCCACCTGAGAACAGCAGGATTCCAGCGTGCTGCAGGAACCATCCACTAAATGCAGTTGCAGCTGTGTGTTAATCATCGTCCATACCCCCTTGCCACAGGTGGAAATCGTGACTCACACTGGGCCTCATCGACGCCTGTGGATGGGCCCTCAGTTCCAGTTCAAAACCATCCATCCCTCGGGCCAAACCACCGTCATCTCCTCCAGCTCCTCCGTGCTGCAGTCGCACGGGCCCAGCGACACCCCGCAGCCTCTCCTGGACTTCGACACAGATGATCTCGATCTCAACAGCCTCAGGTAAAAATAAAACCAATTTCCCAGCTGTCTCTCGTCTGTTGTGTGCAGAACCTGCCTCCTGCCACGTGTGTGTCACAGTTTTTATCAGGCTTGTCCAGAGGAAGGTCTTGGAAGAGCGCGTGATGCACCACCAAGAAAAATCCATCCAGGCCCAGCAGCTCAGATTGCCTTTGCTGCTCCTTCCTGGGCACATGGCAGGGAAAGACAGCACAAAGTGCTGGTGGCCTTGCTCAGTGTCCTCTTGCCTTTCACAGTTTCTGCATTGTTAGTAAATTCATTTTCTCAGATGTGAGTGGGAGCTTTATGCCATGAGTTTAGACAGCGGTCAGTGTGTTGGAACAGTAAGTGAACTTCTGGAATGTTTTCCTCCTCCCTGTTTTTATTTTTTCCCCACTCCTTTTTTTCCTTCCTTGTAATTCTTTTTCATGTATTTAATTCATCTGGTTTTGGACATTAGCTGATTTGGAATTGGGGGCAGGGGTTGGGCTTAGGGAAGGGAGGAGAGAGAAGGTAACTGTGGGTTTACTGGTGATTTCTAGAACAGATTTATGCTCCAAGTGTTTGTGTCCTGCCCAGTAACACTAGATTTAACAAGTTTCCATGCTCCTGACTCTGCATGGGATTTGAAGTCCAAAGTTCTGTGGTAGGAACTTGGATTGTTTGGGACTGTGTCTGAAATTGTTAGGAGTAAAGCAAGAGAGATGGATAATATGATTTATCCCATTAAAAGTGGGCAGATTGTCTTTGGACTGGAAATGCGTGGGTGTGATTTCTCCTTGTGTGTAATTACTGCCACAAGTAAGGATGTGGCTGTCAAATTATTATTTTTTTTAATATATATGTGCACACGTACAGAAAGCAAGCACAAATAAAAATAAATAATACAGATCTATATTACAAAAGGAACCAACGATTCCAAATGGATCTTTAAAATGCTGCTGTTGAGGAGGGCACTGGAGGCTTTTTAACCACGTTTGAGTAGGGTGAACTTTTCCTTTGAGGCTCCCTGAGAGCTCCCATCGGATCCATCCTTTGGGAATCCCCACTTGGTGCCAGTCTCTGGGTGGATTATCCCAATCTCAGCTGCACCCAGTGAGGGCAATCAGGAGTTTCCAACGGCTTTGAAGCCATTTCCCAATGAAGTTGCTGCTTGTCCAGCTGATTCTCATTTGGGTGGGATTGGTGCTGAGAAACGCCAGGTGCTGCCTGTGGATCCTCTGCCTGGGGAGGGCTGGACTCACCACCCTGGAGCTTTAAAAAGCTCTGGCCGTGCTGTGGGTCAGTTGGTGTGGAGCTGTGGGTTCGTGGGTTGGGTGGCTCTCAGGTGTTTCCAGGCTGGCTCACCTGTGCCCTGTGTGCTTGGCAGGATCCAGCCCGTGCACTCAGAGCTGTGGATTCCTGGGTTGGGTTTGGTGGCTCTCAGGTGTGTCCAGGCTGGCTCACCTGTGCCCTGTGTGCTTGGCAGGATCCAGCCCGTGCACTCAGAGCTGTGGATTCCTGGGTTGGGTTTGGTGGCTCTCAGGTGTGTCCAGGCTGGCTCACCTGTGCCCTGTGTGCTTGGCAGGATCCAGCCAGTGTGATCAGAGCTGTGGGTTTCTGGGTTGGGTTTGGTGGCTCTCAGGTGTGTCCAGGCTGGCTCACCCTGTGTGTTTGGCAGGATCCAGCCCGTGCACTCAGAGCTGTGGATTCCTGGGTTGGGTTTGGTGGCTCTCAGGTGTTTACTGGGTGGCTCACCCTGTGTGCTTGGCAGGATCCAGCCCGTGTGCTCAGAGCTGGGGGTTGGGTTTGGTGGCTCTCAGGTGTGTCCAGGCTGGCTCACCTGTGCCCTGTGTGTTTGGCAGGATCCAGCTGGTTCACTCGGAGCTGAGGGTTGGGTTTGGTGGCTCTCAGGGGTTTCCAGGCTGGCTCACCTATGCCCTGTGCCCTTGGCAGGATCCAGCCCGTGTGCTCAGAGCTGTGGGTTGGGTTTGGTGGCTCTCAGGTGTTTCCAGGCTGGCTCACCTGTGCCCTGTGTCCTTGGCAGGATCCAGCCCGTGCGCTCAGAGCCCGTCAGCATGCCGGGGTCACCGCGGCCCGCGGCCGACCGGCGCGGCGGCTCCACGGTCATCGATGCTACCTCAGGTAGGAGCTCCCTCACTTTCTGTCTCATACTCAGCAATCTGCTCTTTTGTTGTGGCTGGTAATGTGTACTAATTGTTGCCATCGAGGTTGTCCTGGTTTTCTGCACCACAGGGTAAGTGCTGTCTCATGCAAATACTCAATCCTGCCATGGTGATGATGTTTTTTTTTCCTTCTCCTCTTACCACTCAAATGTGAAGTCACAGCATTGTGGTAAGATCTGGACACAGTATTTATGTGAAGTTTAACATGAGCTAGAGAATGCTAAAAACTGCCTAAACTAAAAAGCAGAACATTTACAAATACTAACACTGAAATGCTTTTATTAATGAACGCCTAAAGCATAGAATATTACAGTTCCATCTCGTTTATAAAGTAGCTTTCATTGAAATGTAATCATAAATGTAATTGATTTCTGTGAACAGTCAGGACAACAGCAGAGTTTATCTAATGTTTGTGTAACAGGCACATTTTCACTGCTCTGCTCTGAAAAGTGTGTAGATTTAATACCACAGTGGTTGTGCTAATATCAACAGAGTAATAGATGTACTATCAAGTTCTCTCTTCCCTCAGTGCTGGGGAATAGCCTGGCTAGAGAAAGAAGGGCAGCAGCAGAGCTTTGTGTTCCAGTGCAGCTGCACAGCGTCTGAGGGTCCACACAGCAGGATTTTGTCAAATAAAATCTCTCACAAGTAGAATTATTAAACACACAGCATTAGTCAAACAGTCAAGTCGGAGAGGATTTTAATCTTTAGCGATTTGAAAAATCCCTGGAGACTCCTGATTGGATTGAGGTTAAACTGTAAAAAGAGACTGTAACACTTACAGAAAGGGGTTTCTGAAGGTTGGTTTAAAGAGAGTTAAAATCAAAGCTCCTGTTTCAGACTCTGTTTGCTGGTTGATATAAATGCTGAGTCCGAGGTACTTCATTGTTTGCCAAATGAATTTATTTGGGTATTACAGGATATTTCATATATGTGTTTATAACAGAGTTCAATAGTAACCACATTTACTTTGGATATTGAGAATTGTCCTTATAAATTCCATTTTCAAATATTTAAAAGTTGTTAAATTAATTCCTGTTGGGCTTAGACAAACATCTGGTGCTGGTTATTGAAAGGGAATTTTGTTTGTTTTCCTACATGGCAAAGTAATTTTGAAAATAATTGTTTGATATACAGAAGAAAATATTAATGCATCAGTTATGATTTTTTTTTTCCTAGTTCATCTCTGCTTATTGCTCCTAAAAGGTTCCAAGCTGGAATCACAGGAGCTTCAGGCTGTGTATGTGGCACTGAGATTCAGAGTGATGAATTCAGAGCTGTGCCTCACTATCAGCTGAGACAGAGCAGCACAATCAGGTGGGGGCTTCTCCCTCCTGCTTAGCACAGTGCCTTCACCTGGAGCAGGGCTGTGCAATAATTCTGAAATGTGGCCATTCTGTGGCTGTGGCATTTCCCACAGCTGTAGATGTTACCCCATCTACAAAAACAATGGGCACACAGGGCTGTGCCTCTGCCATGCTGAGCAACTTCTCCTGAGCTGTGGATGGGGCTTTAATATGACCTGATTCATGTGAATGTGGTGAAGCCTCATTTGTAATGCCTTTAACATGTGTGTCCATATTAAAATTGCCAAAATCCATCGTATGCATTGTTAGGACACTGAAAATATATTCAGTGTGCAGCAGTGACTCAGTTTGGTTATAACACTTCATAAGTTTCTTGTGAACAATACATGGGTTTTGTCAGGGACATGCTGATGGCAGGATTTTATTTGCTTCACCCAGACAGGTTGGGTTGGAATTGATTTTTGATTCAGGGATTTTAGCATCTCTCTGCAGGTTTTGGGTTGCCTGATCCTCACTCTTTCCCATGCAGAACTTAGGGGTTCAAATTATAAATTGTGTGATGGTTTAGGGGTGTGAATTGTTGTGGTGTAAAGGAGACACAAGGAAAACACATATACCCTGTTTTTTGAGATTTCAACCTCTTCTTGTACCAGGGCCCAGCAAAGGAGAGTATTTTATGCTTATTTTCTTCTCTTCCCACCTCTGAGATGAGCAGAAAACTCCATTAATCTCAGCTGTGGATGGGAAGGATCAAGTACAGCACTGGGTTTTTGTGTCCAGTCCACCACTTGAATATTCTCATTTCCTGCTCTTCCCACGGCGTGCCTTACACGGCCGATGTTCTTTATGGAAAAGACATTTTTAGGTTTGAAGGATTTTTAAGTAGGTCATAAATTCTTCCTGCCTGAGCTGAACCAGGAAGTGATTGTTCAGCTCTGCCCCTGCACTGGAGCCTGTTGCACTTTATGAAGATGCTTATCAGGAGCTTTCATTGCCTGTTGCTTGGAGATGCAACCCGTGTGGCGCCTCTGCTTATCTGACTCATCACTTCTCCTTCCTAGCAAAAGACTTCAAGTACATGTTTATCATCTCCCATTATCCTCCTGCCATTCTCAGTGCCTTCCTTCCTTCTCCCCCCTTGGTGACAATGGTGTTGTTGCATTTAATGAGCAGTTTGTGGTTTTTCCTCATGTGTGTAAAACTGTGGTGTGCTAAGGACGATCTCGTAAGATCACTTGCAAAAGTCTTCATTTAAAAAGTGCAGAGCTCTCATGCTGTTATCAGTAATGAAAATTTGCAGTGGCATTCTCAAGGTGGGTGGCTGAATCTGTAAAGATTACTTGGATATATTTTAAAATGCATATTACAATGTGGTTCTCTCAACTCAAAATTTTCCTAAGACACTCTTCTCTGGTTTATTTTTTCAAGAAAAGTTTGCAAAAATTCAGTCACCCAAAGCTACTGGACATTTGTCCCTCAATGCACATATTTTAGTCATATGCATCATAGAGAGAGTATACCCTCAAGGATTAAATGCTCTGTAATTCCAGATGCTATTCCAGACTGGCAGCTGGAAATGTTAAAGGGGGACAGCAGTGAGTTTAAATCTTTGTAAAGCAGGAAGCTTTTGGTGCTAATGCAGCAGCAGAACCACTGCCCAGGTGGGAGCTGCTCACTGTGTGCAGCAGGCAGAGGGTGTTTGTCCCTCCCCAAAGGTGTGGGCTTGGCTTTGACACAGGTGGGTTAAGTCTTTGTAAGTCAGGTTCTATTTATGAGTCCAGAAATGAAAGAGAAACCTTCAAAAATCCTCCTACAGGTGATGCTGCAGCTGAAGGTCACACTCCTGACACACCCAAACCAACCAGGCATCTCTGAATTTTCAGATGTGATGTGTTACATATCTGAAAAATCACACTGGGTAGAACTCTCTGAGTAAGGACTGATGCAGAAATGAGGGGTGTGGGCAGGTTGGGGTACCTGTACAGTCAGCTCAGAGCTTGCAGAGCTCGAGGGAAGGGTTCTGCAGCAGTTGCTGGTCAGTGAGTTTGCCCACACAGCTGCACTGAGTGCACACACGAGTGCTGCCCTTCAGCTGCACCCCAGGTGTGGGCTCAGGTCCCCAGGTGTGCTCAGCCACTCAGTCCTGCTCGTTTCAGACAAGAGGCTGCATCTGTGTGTCTGTCTGTGCAAAGCCTTGTTTGTTCCCTCACACAAAGAGGGTTTGGACACTTATCCAGCAGCCAAGTAATGATTGGCTTGCATTGCTAGTGGAGGATGAGAACATTGACAGAGGAATTGTCTGATGTCTTTTTTTGCATCAGCCTCTTCCTTTCCTGCTGGGAGGAGGTCATAGAATAGAATCATAAATCTGTTTCTTTCTTGCCTAGAATAAGTGCAGAAATTGAGTGGGAAGGGTTTCAGTGAGTGGCATTATTTAATGAATAAAATTAATCTGTAGAAGAAAAAGATCCTGAGGATTCTTTTCCTCAGTAATTGTGTGTGGGGTGGGGGGAACCTTAATGTTCTTAAAAAAAAACCAACCTGTGAGTGCTGTGCTGCAGGGGGATGCACACATCATTTTTTAATGAAGATTGTTTATTACTGTTGTATGAAACTCTGACAATACTAAGCTCTCTTCTGGTTACTTCAATCAATGCCCACTTAAAATCAGCTTCTAATTTAGTACTTCCCTCTCTTTTGTGTGTGACTGGCTAGTCATGGACAGAGAGCTCTGCCTGCAGAGAGTTTAATGACCAGAAGAATGGACGGGGCTGTGTGGGGGAGGGAGTTGTCCTTTTATTGTTCATCACCACACCTGTGAGGCAGCGACCACGGGACAGATTGTGACTGTCCGGCAATGCTCTCACTTGGAATTTAATAAACACTTGTGCTGTCACACCTTAAACCAGCTGAGCTCCTTTCTGTTGCATGCACAATCAAATATTTATTCCCAAGCTCTGTACACCACAAAGTGCTGCCTCGGAGCAGCGCGGCTCAGTTATTCAGGTAGTAAAGATGTGTGAATGCAGCTGGCAGATGAAGTCACCAACATCGTGAATTCCCAGGCTGGCCCTGCTGCCACGGGCAATAAATGCCAGGCTGAGCCAGGGCTGGGCTCCCGTTCCAGGAGCTCGGCTGTCACGGCTGCTGGAGCTGCAGGGAGCTGAAATCAATCCGGGCTGCAGTCCTTGACCTGAACCTGTAATTACCTGCACAGGATAAAGGTGGTTTGTTGTGGCAGATAGAGATTGCACTCAGGGCTGCAGAGGAGAATGCTGAGCTTGGAGGGCAAGGAGAGGCTTTGGCCCCTGGGCTGTTATTTACAGCAATTGAGAGGTTTTAATAATGGGCAGAGAACAAGCTGCTCTTGGGGGGCATCACCTGTTCAGTAACACAAAAACACCCCCCCAGCACTGCTTGCTTTGTAGTTATTTGTCCTGTCAGCCTAAGCTTACCTGAGTTTAACTTATGCTTCTTTCCTGGAATAACTTCTGTGCTGATCCTGTAATGTATCTATTTAAAATTCTTATTGTGTTACCTATTTGCATAACGTTTAATGCATTATTCCCTGACTGGTGGCAGCCAGGATGGCTCAGGTATCTCTGCTCCCTCACGTGTGCTCCTGCCCTCTCCATCCAGCTCATCTGCCTTGCTAAGTGTGCGTGTGCATGAGCTGCATAATGCAAAATTCTGGTACTTAGAATGTTTTCAACTTGATTTATTTCATCTAATTTGAGAAAATGTTATCTGATGATTTTAGAAGAGAGCCTTAAGACAGAAGTGACTCCAGCAGGCTCCAAGATGCCAATGCAGTGTACATGATTGCATCTAGGAGCAGCTATGCCCTATGGACTGGGGAGATGTGAGGAGAAATTGAAATGACCTGACACTACTGACTGGGCACTTGCTGCTGGATCCTTGCCTGGGCTGGGAAAAGGCTCAGCTGCAGGGATCCATGGAGGAGCATTAATGTCTTCAAACACTGGTGGGTGTTTTCTGGAGGCAGGAGAAGTACACTGGAGAGGAGAGGACAGGCATGGCAGCAGTGAGTGAAAGGCAGCAGAATCATTAGATACTGATTTAATTTTCCACCCTGTGATGACTGGGGGTGGTTCAGTCAGTTCTGGAGGTGGCAGCTCCCTCCCCACAGCACAGTGTGGTGATGTGGGGTAGCTCTGCCCTGCGAGGGACAGAGGAGACTCATCCCAGTTTGCCTCTGGTACAGCTGAGCAGTCTGATAGTGATGGAAGCAATTCATCTCTTCTAAGGCAGTTGTGTTTCAAACCAAGTCTGTATCAGCTTAAAAAAACAAAACAAAACAGTGCTGAGTGCATCTGATCTCACTGATGCAAGTGAAAATCAAAATGCAGCAATTTCTAGACCCTGCTGTGTTGGGTGGAATCAGCAGTTGAGTTCCTGGGGGTGCTGCTCTCCTTGTTCACCTCCCCCTGTGATTTTTGGCCCAGCAGTTCCTCTGTGGGTGTCACAGCTCCCTGAACCGTGACCTGCCCAGCGTGGAAACCAAATGCAGGGCAGTGTGGGTTTTCTGCACACAGGAAGATAAGTTGCAGTGGGGCCCCCAGGGGCCCTGATAATGGTCACTGGCACAGTGCTGCTGCTCCCAGACAGTTGTTCTCGTGTCACACAACCTGCCTGACGCGTGTACAGGGCTCCATTAATGCAGCCTCTGCACTGTCTCACTGCTCAAGTGTGAGCTGCTGACTTCAGTTGGGGAAGCCACCTTCAGTTCACATCAGCTGAAAAACTGCACTGGGCTAGAGCTTGGTGTAAGCACAGAAATGCCTTGGGTTTATTAAGAGGGGAAAAAAAAAATAATCTCATTATCCTGGGTTACAAAAACTCCTTCTTAATACGAGATTCTTATGTGCCCCTTAATTATCTTTCATTAACAGCTGTTAATGCTGTGTGTAGGTAGCTTTAAAGCTCTGAATAAGTGGGAAGTGTTGATTCTAATCATATCTGACACCACAATCTTCTGTGGAACAACACATGAGCTGAGATTCCCGATGGGCTCCTGTAGGATACAATATTTATTATAGCTGGAGATCTAAGAGCTCCCAGCTACTGTTAAACTTACAAGAGATCCAGAAACCTCAGTGTCTGTACTTGTGTTTTGAGAGATTGCACAGAAATAACACACCACTGGTATTTGCAGGCAGCGTGTGCATTGACATTTCTGCTCTTTTCCTGCACTGCTTAAAGGAAGTGTTTTGCAAATCTTTATATTTTTATAAGCTTGTAACATATTCTAAGCTCATCTATTAATCTAGACTGCTTGAAATGGCCTTAAAATGGATGTGCAAGTTAAAAGAAGAGTGTTTGAGTCTTGGAGTCAGTATTGTTTCAGGGAAAGCTTTTTTTTTTTGTAACCAGTTTATAATAGAGACGTTTTTATGTAGTGATTTCACTAAACTAGGCTTTCTCTTTCAAAGTATTTTTTCACCATTTCCCCTGTTTGCTTTGAAAACCTTTAAATATTCCTCATTATTTCTTGTTACCACTTTGGCCTGCAGTCTCTGATAGAATTTAAAGGTTTCAGCCATGAGGATTCTGGTTCTGATCCTCTTGAGGTCCTCCCCTCTTTTCAGGAGGTGTTCCAGAACATCAGCCCTTGTCCTCAGAGCTCTGCAGACCCTTCCTTTTGTCTCTCAGCTTCCTCCTGCTGTAATTTCTAATGTAATATCAGCATGAGCCCTTATTTTCACCACTGCTAATCCAAAAGGAGCAGGTTTTAGCAGTTGTCCATTGGGGTGTGGTCAGGATGAGTGAGCAGAAGTGTGGATTTGGGGATATGACACCCAAAACTGAGCTCTTTGGCATGAGAAATTAGCCAGGCATTTCATCTGCTCTAAGGTGGAATTTAATACCTTGAGGGTGTTCCAATCACCCTGGCTACTCATTGGAGTAAAGATGTTCTCTGCTGGGAATAAATATTTATATCTAAATTGAAATACAGCCTGTTGGTGCTTACTTGTGTATATATTTTATTGCCTTGGTGACGTCAGGGGTAAAGAAACAGATGGAAAATATTTTGTTTTCCTTAATTATCCCCCACTGTGGGATACCCATTGGCTTGGAGCTGTGGCTCCTCCCCTGCCTTGGACTCCATCCCTGGCATCACCCCAGCCAGATTTTAATAGTTCTTTATCTACTGCTTGCATTGCTTTTAACTTTCACTTTTTCTTACAACCCAGGCTGAACTGGGTGCTGGTTCCTGCTCCAGCTCTGGCTGGAGAGCTCTGAAAAGCCAAAGCTGGTGCCAGCAAGTGGCTGCTGCAGAGAGCAGGGAATGGGGGCACAGGGTGAGAGGAGCCCCTGATTGTCACCATCCTCCTCCTCAGCTGCTCTGGTGTGCAGGGAGAGTCCTGGAGGTCCCAACCTCCAGCTGTGGGGTTTTATTCCTGCTTGGAGCAGCCCTGCTGGGACTCTCCTCCTTCCAAGGGCAGTGTGGAGGCTCTGAGGGAGCACGTGAAGCCAAGCACTCCCTGTGCTTCAACTGGTGCTGCTCCCCTTGGGAAGGTGCAGACAAGCAGGGCAGTGTCAGCAAAAGACAGGAAACAGGTTTGGGCTTCTTGGCATCTTTATCCTGGGATTTCTCCAGGTGAGAGTGGTCCCTGAGCCCTGGTGCCCTGAGGTGCAGGCCTGGAAAATGGAGCAAGGCAAAAGCAAAAGGTGCTGAGATGAACAACATCTGGTTTTTGCTGGAGTTTGGCCACAGATTGAAGGCCTCAGAGTGGATTCCTGGGGCCTTCGTATCCTATCCCAAAACCAACACAAAAGCCTTTCCAAATACATTTTCTAAGCTCTGCGATTGTAATAGCACTATCAAAAATCCCATGTCCCCAGGTCAGGTGGGGTGCAGGCCATCCTCTCCCGAAATCCCAGGCTTGCCAAGCCTTTCCTCCCTGCCATTCCCCTCCAGCAGCAGCGGGCAACCCTCTGTGCCTGGTGTGGGAGCCCCTGGGGGCTCTGGCACAGCTGCTTTCCCTGGAGCTCACATCTGCTCCGAGCAGGGCTCGCCTGCCTGGCCGTGTGTCCCAGCTGGCCCTGGCTCCCTGCAGCCCACCTGGGCTGGGGATAACTCCTGCATTTGTCAGGCTTTGGCACAGCTTGCAGCAGTGGGAGTTTTGGTAGCTGGCTCTGCCATCCCCTTTTGTGTTGCATTTCCTGTGCTCCGAGGCCCGGAGCTGTTGGTGTGAGAAATGACAGGCTCAGAGCAATTTCAGTTTTGGGACACTGCAAAGAATCCACTCCAGAAAGGGGGGACCTACTGGATTTTGCCTTGATGCAAAAAAGCAGAAGCCAGTGCTGCAGTAAGAATCTTGCTAGCTCCTTCAATTCCCACTAATTGGGATTTTCATCTCTATAATTTACAGCAGGAGTGCTGAGCAAACTGTTGTGTGCTCTACCCTTTGCCCATCACTTAAAATGTGTTTTAAAAGTCAGGATGATTTTACTTGTGATTGAATGTCAGGTGTACTAAATAGCTGTAGATCATCTGCAAAGTTTTTGTGTTGCTGCTGGATTTTTAACAAGCAGAAAGTTGCCATGAAAGAATTTGGAGAAGCAAAAAGTGCTCTGGGAGTTTTTGGGTTTAGATGTTTGTATTTAAGCTCAAGAAAAAAACCCAAATAAAACAAACCAATACCCAGTGAAGTGCTTACAGGGAGCTACATTTTACCACTGAAGTTAGATAAAAAAATTCTCTGTATCATAAGTGAACCATTTCCCCCTTGATTTGTGTCCAAAATATGAGGAAAAATCTTGCAGCTGCACTATGCATTTTACAAAGGAACATATGCATGCATTTAAATCATTTACATTTCGTCTTTGCTTTCTCTTATTTTTAACCCATATTATGGTGAGTGACAGCATGTTTGGAAAACTGAGGTTGAAAGCAAAGTTTAAACTTTGATGCCCAGTAAGCTGAACTGCCAGCAGTGCTTCACTATTTCATGATTTTATTTCAAAGTTTGGCTCGTGCTTTTTTTCCTTTTTTTCTCCAATGAAACATGATTGAAACTTTGTGAATCTGGCTGTCAAAAAAAATTTAAATTATACTGCACTTGGTTTGTGCTGGTCCTACAGTTCCTGCAGAGGGAGAAAATCCATCCTTATGCAAGCAGGTTCTTGGGAGGATGCACAGCTTCAAGATGTTCTGGATCAGGGCTCAGTGAGGTTATTAACTGGGATCATTGGGTGGTATCCTGTATTCCCCATGCTCTAAAATGGTTTTTGATGGGGTGAGGAGGGGAAGGTGGAGGGGCACTCTGTTTGTCAGCACTGCTGGCTCTGAGGTAAACTCAGCACTGCTCTGCAGCAGGGGTTGGAACAGGGTTTGCACTGGGGGTGTGATGTTTTGTTTAGTGCCATCAGCAGGCAGCACTCCCCCACTGCTGAGTGTGAACAAATAAAATCCAGCTTTATTGGCCTAGTTATGGCCTTTTAATAACCCTTGAGTGAGGGATTGTGCAAGGCGTGAAGTGCAAGCGCCCGCTCGGGGTCACGGCGCGTCATGGGGGGACACGGGGCGGGCAGGTGAGGGCTGCCCCCCTTTCCAGGGCACACACAGCTGGGCTCTCAAGGGTGGCAGCACCATGCAGAGGAACCAAATGGGGGTTGGCACCTTCCCCTGGTCCCACAGAGCTGCCCTGGTGTGACAGTGCCACCCGAGCAGTGCCAGGACACGGTGCCAGCGCCCAAACCCGCCCTGTGAGGAGCCAGGGCTCTGTCACACAGGGCCAGGGGACCAGGGCTTGATCCCACTGCTGCCTCTGAGCCCTGGGGCTGAGTTTGACATGCACAGAGCCACAGGGAGTGCTTGTAAATGTGGGTTTGGAGCTGGGATATTCGCTCACGTCTCTTGGATTCAGGGCTCGAAATACAGAGGGACTTTCATCCCTAACAGCTTGCAGGAATCTTTCCTCATTGTCTTCACCTTCCACAAGAGTTAAACTTCCAGTTCTTAATTTATTTTGCTGGTAAAGATTGACTTATAATTGAGGATATCACATGGAAGACTTGTAACTTATTTGTATATCCATCCTTGCATGTTTAAAACCAAGTCAAGAAACTAATGAGGTTACAAAAATATTGCTGATCCTGGAGCAAATACAGTTGGAGAACATATGCTTTGGTTTTACATTTCTGCCTCTAAAAGGTGACATGTCCCGTGTTTGTCATTTAATTTAACATTCTATATATTTTTAAACGGCTGTATGATTTGAACTCTCCAGATGCCAGCCTTTGTGCTAAATGAGGTTGACAGTTCAGTGATGTGGAAGGCCATTATCTCACCTTTGTGCTTCTACACTGTAGCCACTTGCCTTTGCCTGCTCATAATGCATTTACTGCCTTACAGCCCAGGAATTTTTAACACCTATTGAAAGCATTAATTAGCTATGCCACGCTGATGAGCACTTTAAGTGAAAAGCAAGAATTGATGCTGCTCTTTGAGTTGGTATTTCTCCCACTTCAGAGCACAAGGAGTACCTAGAGAAATTAAACCCACATTCCTCAGGCAAATTCAAGCCCTGACTGTGCCCTGGCCATCCCCACAAGTGCCAATGCCCCATCAGAGCTTCTGTCCACGTCCCCTCCCTGGCTGTGCCTGGGACATGAGGCCATGTCCTGATGAACAGCTCTAAATGGCTCCATCCCTGCCAGCTGGTGCTCCCTATAACCCAATAAACCAAAATTCAGGCTTTTGCATGCCATTACTGCTGTCCTGAGTCAGCAGGTCTCAGATAGGATCATTTTTCTCTACCCTTGGAGAATGGATAATCATTACTTGGCCTGTGGAAGTTCAGGAATACAAGAATAAATGTGTCACTTGGATCTTGAAAGCTCACCAGCTAGAAACTGTCTCTCTTGTCTGATCAGGCCTGCAGTGCCTTTGATCACCATTTTCTCTTCTTTCTCAGCAAACTTCTTGGTTTTCCCCATTTTCCTGGGCCCTTGTGGCAGTGTTCTGCTGCAGATCCCAGCTGTGCTCAGGCACCATAAGGTTTGTGTGATTAGTCAGCATTTGGTTTCCATATATAGCAGAAGTATGTCTGGAGAAAATATTCCTACACAGATTTCCAGGCAATAGGATCAAAGCCCTCTCTAGGTTCTCAATTTTAATTTATCTCTTCTTGCTTGCTGTAGAAGGAACATCAAATGGAATCTGTGCTTGCAGGAGGGAGGGGAGCCCTTTGCTGGGTAGTTTTGGGAGCAGCATTCACCCCAAAGCTTCAAATCCTGCCCTTTCTTCCTCCACAGCATTGCCAAGCTCTGGATTTAGGGATCTGTGCCTATGCTTCTACCCAGGTGTGCCTTCTTTCTTTGAATCCTGAGACCTCTCCCATTTTTGTTGCATTTTTCCTCAGATTTTCCTCTTGCCTCCAGTCACAGGTGCTGAGCACATCTCCCACCGTTGTCACAGTGTTTTCTGTAGTTCCTAATCCCTGTGTTGGCTCCTTTTCTGCTGTGACTGTGCACAGTTCACACCCCTGCATCCAAGGAATTCTTGGTCCTGTCTTGTCTTTGGAGTTTTTTGGTGAATTCCCCCAACTTCTCTTCCTACTCCTAATACCTGTCAGTATTTGCCTGGAGAAGTGGCTGCCCCATCCCTGGAAGTGTCTGAGGACCAGGGCTTGGAGCAATCTGGGATAGTGGAAGATGTTCCTGCCCATGGCAGGGGGTGGGAATTGATGATTTTAAGGTCCCTTCCCACCCAGACCATCCCATGGTTCGATTTACTCCTGCACAAGAAGCAGAGATCTGGGAAATAAGAGCTGAACCTTCTCCAAATCTCCACTCATCCTTCAGGTGAGAGCTCCCAAAGCTGTGCCCCCCACCAGCAATGTGAGCACTGACAGCCCCTGGAGCTGGCTCTGTGTCAGGAGTTACCTGGGCAGGTGGATGTTTTGGCATTGTAAATTGTATTTATGTCAGCTTTGCTAGATCCCCTTTTCTGTACCTTTCGTTAGATTCTCACAGCAGCAATTTGTAAACCTGGCTGTTTTTGCAGTGTGGGCACTGCTGGAGACAGCCAGAGGTGTGACAGTCATTAGTGAGGAAGCAGAATACTTTAATTAATTAACAAATCCTGCAACATTTCCATCCGAGGAAATTTTCTGCATCTTTAGTAAGTGAGGTAAGCCAAGACATTTGGGACCTCTTTACACCACATTTTCAGAAAAGCCTTTTTTCCCCCTTCTGATAGAAGATCTGGATTTAAAAGAAAAAACCCATAATTAGTTTGATTTCAGTCATCCACTGAAGATTTCTAAGGCACTTGCCAAATGATCCCAGGTGTGGGATTGCAGCAGGTAATTTCCTGAGCTGTATTTGTGCGGATGATTTTCTGTGTTAGGAGATGATATCAGCTCACCTGGCCCCTCAGTGACAGAGAAATCCTTTGTTTATTCATTTAGTAGGCAGATTAACCCTAATGAATCTGGCTTCCTGGAAATAGATACAGGGGACAATAGCAGAGTGAGGAGTGGGGAGAAATGGGGCAAATTCCCTTTTCTTTCTTCACTTGGAAATAATGGGGGCTTTCAGAGCAGGGTGTTTGAAATCCAAAAGGAACGTGAAATATGTCAGCCAGAAATTCTTGATTTTTTGAACAAAAACTTTTCTTTTGTGCCTCAAAGAGCTACTGGGGCTTTCTTAGTGTGTCTGCTGCACTTGTGCCCTGCTGAACCTGTTGGAATGTTTTGCCCTGTCAAAAATCAGGGTAAAGTGAGCATCTGAAATCTCCACTGTTGGAGGACATCAGTGTGTGTTCTCTGAAATATGAAGTATTTGTCAATTATTTCTGTGAATTAGAGGTTTATAACATAATCTGTTTAAGTAAATCATACGTTATACAAATTATGCATTATACAAGACAGCCAGAGGAAAGCATTGGAGTCTTGATGGCTGCAATAATTTTATTCTTTGTGGAAATAAAGCTGTGGAATTTGCATCAAGGTGTGCATCATGTTTGTTAGCTGTGCTGGGCAGAGGGCAATGCCCATAACAGGGTTGGGCTGAACATTTTGCTTTATTTTCAGCTCTTTTCCCATCTTGAGCTGGCCCAGAAAAGCTTCAAGGAGCATTTCAAACAGCTCAATTCCTCCTGTTCCTGTCGTGGGATGCATCCAAATGTTCTGCACCAGGCATGAAAGGCCATGCCACGTGTATTTAAATAAATGAGCAGTCGTTTTCAGCTCTTGTGGACACCACACTGGACTATTATTCACAGCACCATGTGAGAATCTGCCTGGAGAAGCAGTGAATCCCAAATCCCTCCAAAAGAGAGGGAAGGGTGGTCACTGACTGCAGGGATATAAATCAGGCTCGTGGTGTTAGAGGCAGAGTCCCTGCACTATCACTCAGTTTCTGTTTGAACAGCATGAATAAATTAACTTATTCCAGCTCAAAGAGGGAATAATGCCATGGTGAATTAGGCTGTGTGTATGTTATTAATTATGTCTTTTTTAATGCATACACACGTTAAACAGCCAGGGTCTGAAATCAGGGGGAAACCTTGTTGTTTGCTAGCTCAGATCTCTGCTGGAAGCTACCAGTCCAAGTGCAGACATGAGTACAATGAATGATTTGGCTGCCTTTGAGAGAGGAGCAATTTCTTGCATTTTTATGTGACTGGTACTCGAGATACATTATTCCCAAGACATGGATGTGTAGACACAGATGTGAAAATCTCTTAACTTCCAACCAAACTTTTCCAGATCTTATCACTATAATTTATCCTTTACTCTCTGGAGACTCGAAAAAAAATGTCTTCTTTCACATAACTTTAGACTTTGGAGGGAAAGGAAAGTTCTGTTCTACCACATGGGAAGTGTTGAAGATGGGATACTGTTGGCTTTAACACGCTGACTTTTGTAGTTGCCTGTAAAAACTCTAGAGTTTCAGAGGGGAAGTGAAAAAACAGAATTTACCTTTCCACAAAGAATAAAAGTTTCCATTGTTCCTCAGTTCCATCACTGGAAGTACAAGTGGGCAGGAACAGATAATTTTTTGGATTTCACATCTATACTTGGGTATGTGTATATGTGCATCGGGCAGCAATAAATTACAAATGAATATGTTTGCTTTGTATGGAGATTGTTTTATCCTTCTTAAAGCTACTGTTTATATAACCTTTAACCAAACAGAGTAGCCAGAGGATTTTTGAGAGTGAGAACTGCTTTTCTGGCTGGGGTGGGGAACAACTCGTCCCCCTCCCCTCGTGCAGCAGGGACTCACCACGTTGGTGTGCAGACAATTTGCCAGGGATTTTGTTTTTTTTTCTTTTTCCTTCTGCACGTGAAAGCTCAAAATAGATACATGTCACATTAGGTGTCATTAAAATAGAGCTTGTGATAACTAAATAATAAATTGAGTGGTACCTAATTGCTTTCAGAAGATGCTGACACAGTTGCCAGAGCTGTCGCCCAGAGCCCTTGGAAGGAGCTGAGACTGTCTGTGTTGAAGGGTTTTTTTTTTTTCCTTTTAGTGGAAACCAAAGGACAACAGTCATTATACGATTCTGTACTTTAAGTATTTTCATAATCCAACATAAATTGGCCCACCCAAGGATTATGTCTGTCTTATAAGGATGTGTTTATATAGTCATTGGGTGAAAGATTGCAGAAGTTGAACCACTAGTTTTGAAAGTTGAGCCAGACCAGGAAAAATCAGGATACAATTTGGCACTTATGGAGACTAAATGATTTCCTTTTTAGCTGCTGATTTCTACTGGGAAATGTATCCTTGGACTGAAAATTGCATCCGGAAAAATGTTTATGTAGTGTTTTTCAAATGACTGATTATTCCTCTAACCTTTAACACGCACTGTGTGTGATTTTCTTCCTTATTAACTCTTTCACATCCAAATGAATGCTTTCCTTCACTGTAAATAAAATGAAGTTTGTATTTCAATTCGTGCAATATTTTAGTGCTGTAATAATGCAGAAAAATACAAGCTGGGGATTTTATTGAGTCTGTACCACAGGGAAATGCAGCTCCTCTTGTGTCAGACTCTGCTGGAAGAGGAGTATCGTGCTTTGACAGTGAGGCAGGCAGAGCACATGAACTTTTTATCCTGATTACTGCAGAGGAGGAGAACAAATATGTTCCTAACACACTGTCAGATTTCTGCCAGCCAGGGGAGATTTCCCCAAGGCTTGTGGCTGAGGTGGAGGGGCCGTGCTGCCAACTACTGGCTGTTACTGGCTGCTGAATGCAGTGAATGAATTCATTGTGGCCTTGGGGTTTGTCTGCAGGGGAATTGATCAGTGCCTCTAGAACAGAACCTGGGGTTTCAGAGACACCCACAGATGCTCTGTCTGGAGTGAAAATGTTTTCGGTGGTGTTGCTTTCACATACAGACAAACCATAACTCGCTATAATCACACCGTGGGTAGGAAATCCTCAGGGGTGCCTTTCCTTGCATCCAGAGCCTCGTGGATGCAGGCTGGGGGCTTGCACAGGGGCTGTGCTGCTTTCAGAGCAGCAGCCTGACCTCGCTGAGCTGCAGGCACCCTGCAGACATCACAGGGTGGGACTGAGCCTCGTGTCTTTAAAGGCATCCAAAGTGATCCTGCACGGAGTGGATCCCACGCTAACAAATGAGGGGGTCTGGAACTGCACCTTCCACTTTGGCAGAGCTGTCTGTGAATTATGGTTGGTGTTTTCCTCTGTAAAAAAGTGCCAAAAGCCAAGATTAATTTGTTGGATTTCTGTAAAAAGCATCACCCAGCCCATCCCAAGCCGTGTACTCCATAAAAACTACTTGAGTGGAAAAGGGAAGAGAAGAAAAGAGTCGCAAGAATCTTCTAATCACTGCTCCTGCTGGCCTGGCCCAAAAGGACAGGTTTGTGTCCTGTGAGAGGAAGCAGAGTTGGAAAGGACTGGGATTCCAGCCCTGCCAATGCTGCTGGGTGGATGCAAAGATGTCCCCTGCTCCAGCGTTCGTGCTCACCAGGGAGATCTGTCCATGCCTCTGGCATCAGCTGGGCAGGAACTGCTGCAGAACAGGAGCTGCTGTTCCTTGTGGCAGCAGTCAGGCATTCTTGGCGTGGTGGGGATGAGGGGAAGTGCCTGGCAGCTGCTCTGTTCTTTCATCTCTCCTTCCAACTCTTTTTGATCGTTTTCTCCTGCAAAGTTTTGGGCTTGTGCAGGGAGATTTGTGTTCCTAAGCAAACAGAGGATGCAGCCCTGCTTACCTCAGATAGCTTTTCCCAGGAGCAGCCATTCCCAGGCAGCCTCTTGTATTTGAGGCAATAATGGGTTTAGGAAATTCATAGAATGTTAACAGTCAAATGGCTTTTAACCACCTATCGATGGAGTGAAATTTGGCAGATGACAGAGGAAGCTCACGTTTTATTTTTTAAAGCCTAAATACCTTGTCAGCCGTGCAGAGCCCCTTGAATTTATGAGATCTGAATGTTGGGGTTTGGTTTTTTGTTTTTTTTTCATATGGAACCCAGCAGAGTCTCTGACGGAAACTGTTGACCCTTCTTTGTGCTGTTTCTTTACTGTCTCGTCAAACATCTGGAAAGCAGCATGTTTGCAGTCATTTCACAACATAATTTTGCATTTACATCATGTGTTATCTGGTAAAAGTTTTCTTGTTTTCTCAAGGAAAAGGGGGGATAAAAGACAAA
>VYXF01012762.1:147976-168416 GCA_013397295.1 Polioptila caerulea | reverse complement strand
AAAAAAAAAAAGGAAAAGAAAAATCAGCAAGTCGAAGGCTGCCGTGAGGTCAAGTGGTGCCGGTGGATGCTGCCTGCACTGAACACATGTTCAGCTCCGAAAAGCTGAGGCAGTTCCCAAAAATTTGGTAACCATTAGAGCACTTCCTAAGTCAGTTCCGGATGTCAGGCCCGGGCTGGAGGGGGAAAGGGGCGTTCCAGGAGAGGGATTGAGGCTGGCAGCTGATGCGGAGCACGCAAGGCAGAGCGAGACAGGAAAGGGCTGCTCGGGGAGAGGATCAGGAGCTCAGCAGAGGAGCTGTGAACTTCTCCTGCGACCCCGGGCACCGAGAGCCCCGCGAAACACCTGAGGGCTGAGGGATCAGAAAGGAAATTAAAGGATCATTTAAGTGGAGTGGGAGCAGACAAGTTAAAATGACGATTTTCATCTCTGAGAAGGGAGCACTGGGGTATATTGAATTCTTTGAAGTAACGGAGCACGGTCGGTGGAGGGAATATTTTTGCTGCATTCCACGCTCTGGTTTAGCAGCTCCTCTAATAGAAGCCGGCCCTAACTTTCCTAAACCACTTATTTATCGTGCTCAAAAGCTTGGACTTAGGAGCACAGTGTGTCCCTTTAACTGAGTGCTCCATGCTCCTTTCAATATCTGGAAATAGCTGCTTAGATAACTCCAAAATTCAAATGAGTATTAATTAATAAGCATAATTAGGTTATTTACTTGCATTTTAATTAACACAGTAAATATTTTATCTTGCTGATGGTGATGCCTTCTGGAGGCTGAGCTGGAACAGAGAGCAGCCAGAGCAAAAGGATAAAGCTGGGATTTATTCCAAGGNAGCTGGAGCAGGAATTGTTTTGTGTCCCTGCTCTGTGAGGAGAGCTCAGCAGCACTGAATATGAAACCTAAACCTGCCCACCAGAACAGCCCAGAATCTGAAAAATATAAAAGCTCAAACCTAAGGTAATAACCAGGGTGTGAGCCTGCAACTGTGCAGAAGTTCACAGTGAGTTCATAGCAAAGGTTGTCTCTCTTTCCTTCCCCTTTTGGTGTTCAGGGTTAAACCTTCAGTCAGAAGCTGCTCTAGCCCAGTGGTGCTGTGGCTTTGGCAATAGTTGGGCAGAGGTTGGGCACAAGGTGCTGCCACTCCTGAGTCATGAGGAGGCTTTTAACCCTCACAGAGACCCTCTTCACCTCCCAGCTCAAAGTGAATCCATCCTACAGTTTATACTGTCCAAAAAGCAAGTAGACAACAGTAAAGAACTCTGGTTTGTTGGTTTAGGACTGGAGATTTTCCTACATTAACCTGAATTTTGGTGCTGGAGTCAGCTCGCTGGAGGGATGTGATTCCTGGACCTTCCTGAGCTTTGGAAGTAGGAACATTCTGGAAGTGGAAGATTCCTTTCTGTTCTGTCATCTTTCCATAATCACTTTATCTCCATGGGCCAGATTTCCAGGTACCATAGAGATGAGTCTTAACAGGAAAAAAAAAACCCCAAACCCACGGATGGCTGCAGTTGTGGTTTTGGAAAGGCTTGCTCTGGGATTTTTGTTCGACAGCCCTTGGATGGGAGGATGCTTAGTTTGCTGATTTGGGTGCCAGTGCTCAGTTTTACAGCTCAGGGTTATTTCTCAGAGGTGCTGGCAGCTGGGGGAGGCACAAGGGCTTGGGTGTGCATTCAGCTTCTTTTTCCTGTGGTGTCCTTGGCACAGTGATGGCAATTTGGACAATTTTTAGGAATAATAAAAACTATTGAAATAGCCATTTTTTTCTGCAGTTGGAACATCACGCAGGAGTTTTAAAGGGATTGGATGCAGGGAGATGGGCATGAGCACAGATAACCCATGCAGATATTTTCCTTTTGAGATGACATCTATTTAGCTGGGTTTATAAATAACCTTTGAAAACAAAAGAAATGGACAAAATCCTTTCTTCTTCCATTGCAGTAGTACACGAGGTGCCTTGGGAATGTGTTATCTTCTATGCATTTCCTTTTCCTCCTCTTTCAGTTCATTGTACACTGATTTTTTTCTTTTTTCCCCTCTAGATATGTTAGGACGGCAGCACGAGGTATCCATTACCAAGTTTGTTTCCCTGAATGCTTTCTAGCAGGAGGCACAAGTGCAATCCACTGAATTAGAGGCACCAAGCTCAAGGGGTGAGAGCTTTATCAATAAAGTCCCTTCATCCAGTGAGAGCAATTTGTGTGCAGGAGGCTTTTAAAGAATATCTCCCAGTGCGAGTGCTGCTGGGCCTAGGAGGTAGGGATGCTTCAGTGGCTGATTATTTTGATGTGGGCCGTTCTTCCTTGAGGCCACTGAGCCTTCAGGTTGCTCCAAGCCTTTCGTGGTCTGCACTTCAGTGTTATTCTTTCCCTGAGAGTGCTGATTAGTGACTTGCGGTATGGATGCTGATTTATCGCAGCCCAGAGTCGCCCCTTGGGGGCTGAGCAGAAACACTCATGAAGGAGCCCTGATTAAAAAGAGTGGTAATGAAGACAAATGTTTCGGAGGGAGTCAAGAGCAAACCAGGCCTTGGCATTCCCACTGCTCCTCTGAGCTTTTGGAGAGGAGGTAACAGTGGCCAAAGGAAATATTTCCCCCTTGTTGTTTATTTCTCATGGCACTGGAAAAATTTTTCTTTTCCTCCTGGGTGTTCTAACTCTCACTTGTTAACTGCTTTTCATGCAGGGTTGCAATTAACCCTTGGCAGATACTTACCATGTTCCCTTTATATTCACTCTATACATAAAGAAGTTTTTATGTTTTGACCTGTTAACCATTTTAAGATTCTTTAAACTTGACAGTTTCATCTAATTTCTCACGTCATTAAATCGTGCTTTATTTTCCAGCAGTCCATTCACAGGAGGTTTGGTGTTTGTTTGATATCTTTAATCATCTTTTTTCCACACTGGCCTTTTTAATAAGGAAAAAGAATGACAAAAAGCAATGCTTACAAACCAGGCTTTAAATCAGAGAGAGGTCAGAAAGTTCCTATCTGGTGTTGGACGTGTAAGTAGAGACGAGTCTCAAAAGCACATTGGTAGGTTCTGCATGGTCCAACACTTCTATTAATCAGGAATTCAGAACAAAAAGAAATGCAATTATTTCACCCTATTGTAGTTTTTTTGGTTTTAATTCTGTGGGTTTTTCCACTTTTAAGACCAGCCTGGGCTATAATTAGTGTATGAAGTAAAAGCTGAGTATGTGGAAAAACGTGCCCTGCCTTTATTGGCCTTTGCATTCCGTGTGCAGGATTAGATAGGTCTGTTAAAATCCACCCTGATCTCTGCAGCCACTCTGTTGTCAGGTTTGTGCTCGTGTGAGGATGCTGTTGGTGCAGGGAGGAGCTGTGTCTGGTGCTCTGTGTTCCTCAGAGCAGCAGTGCTGTGCTTCCTGAGCAGGAGCTGCCAGGGGCAGCGCTTTGCCCTTGGCCTTGGGGAGTTCCACCAGGTTCCTCTGAGTCCCCCGGAGGGCCTGCCCTGCCCTGGAGCACTTCCACACCCCCTCCCACTTTGGGGTTGTCTGTAAGGGTGAGCAGAGTGTCCTTCCTCTCTTCTTCCAGCTCTTCCAAGAGGACAGATCCCAGCTCAGCCCTGGGGTGCTGCTCTTGTACCAGGCACAGCCTGGCCTGTCCATTCCTCCTCTCTGGGCTGCCTTGTCCAAACCAACAGGCAAACAAAAACCCAAGTGCAGCTGGGAAAATGCAAACTGTGATCCTGCAGGTCCTGCTGCACCCCCAGGGCTGGCAGCTGTGGGCACTGTCCCTGTGCCACCCCTCCGGCCGTGCCAGCAGCCCTTGCTCCCTTCCCTGGGGAGCCACGTGCAGAGCTGGGTGCTCCCTGCCCACTGACAATATGTGGATGGCCCTTTGCATTCAGTGAGAATTTCAGGGTATTTTCCAAATGTTCATTAACTTTCTCATGAAATTTTAGCTCATGCTTTGCTTTAGAACAACGTCCTGACCTATCATGCTGGGAGTTTTTTTTTTCTTTCCTAAGATAGTGTGATAAAGGAACAGTTCATCCAAGAAAAAAAACAGGGAGAAGGGTTTCCTCTGATTGACTGGCCTCGTTCATGATGCACCCAAAAGGTCAAAGACTGTTTTGAGAAAGTATTTTAAAGGATGGGTCTGTGTTTTCTCTCTGTCTGAGAAGCTACTTGCAGCTTCCATGGTAGTTCTTGCAGCGTTAAATAAACTCATTGTGCATCTAAGGCTGCTCTTTAATCTTTCACTGATTCCAATTCTGATACTTCCAAAGTATTAGAATGTAAGCATTGTCCAGCATTACGTTGGAAAAAGAAAATGAAAATTAAGGTTCTTTAATGTATTTTTGTCCAACTGAATTATTTTTTTAGGGTAGAGACAAAGAATGAAGCAGCACTGCAGCCCGTGCACTTCATGGTGAGCTAAAGTTTTGTGTGATTTGATGCCAGGTTTCTGAACTTTTATTATAAAACTTTTTTTAATTGCTCAACAACTTTAAAAATCCAGCTCGACATCAGAAGCTTTCAAACCTGGCTGTGAAATTTTAGAAGTGGCTTTTGAAAGTAATTTGTGAAAGCACCGTTTTGTACCCCTCCAAATCCCGTTGTTTTAGTTCCAAGTGAACTGATCTACGTTTGCTCCACAATCACACAGAATTGAAGAAATGCTGATTATGTGTCATCCAAGAAAAAGTCATGTGAGCTGTTTGATGTGAGAGACTGAGTGTTCAGGGGAGCTACATCTCGTTAGCAGCAGTGTCTGGACCATGAAGAGCTCACAGCAACTGGTGGAAGCTCAGTGGCACCAGCCTTTGAGCCATTGCACCAGTCAGGATTTTGGAAATTTTGGGGTTTGAGTCTGATTAACTTGTGGGTGTTGGAGAGTTAGTTTGAGACTGGCATTGCTGCACTAGTCAGTTTGCATCACCATCAGCTGCCCACTAATTATCAGGAAATTTATAGCTGCATTAGGTAAATGTCACTTCACTGCAGTGGCCTGGAATAAGAGCGTTTTCTGCTCTGAATTAGCACCATGGGCACGTCTCAGAGAGAGTCTATCCAAGCAAGGAAGGGTTTGATTTATGCACAGGCTTATTAAGGCTTTGAGAAAGGGTAGCTGAAAGATTTGTGTTGCTTTTTTGAACCGTAACGTCTCCCCATCGTAAATGTGTGTTTGTTTATTCATTAGGCATAATCACATGTAAAGTGTTTAAAAATAATTTGCTAATTCCAGGATGGAGCTGCGTTCAGCAGAGTGGGATTCTGGGTGTGCTCCATCTGCAGGAGCTCTTCAGAAGGATCTGGATAGAACAGGGATGGCCTGCTCCGAGTTCCTTTTGGTGAAATTCGGTGTTAGGGGATGTGATACTTCTGCAAATCTCAGCAACTCTTCTCAGCTGTGCCAGAGTTAAATAATATCTCCTGGATTCTTATTTCTGAGCTGCTCAGTAGCATCTTTGACAGATTGTGGGCAAGTAGTCTTTACATGTGGACTCAAGGATGCACTTGTCCATTCTGATGCACAAACCTCTCTTGGAAAAAGCTGAAGGATCTCACAATCCTAAAGGCTCGGGAGAAGAGAAACTCGACCAGCCTTAAAAGCTCCACCTTCCTTCTTAATGTACCTGAAATGAAGTTCCCAACTGTTCCCAAGAGATGACTGTGGAATTCATGGTGCTTCAGAACGATGCTAGAGTGTCTGAAGAGTTGTCACCATGAATTCCTCATAAATCCCAGGGTGAGTGATGGCTGCTCCTCTGTGAACCACGGCGGCTCAGCAGTTCCAGCACTGCAGAAATAAAAGTAACCACTTCGGAAATGCTGGCTAAATTCTAGACCATCATTTGTAAGGAACTAACAGCTTCAGTGGTCCTTTTGCTGCAGCACCCACTGCTGTCACAGGGGAGGTTTGCTGCAGTTAATTAGGCAGTGGAGGAGATTTAAAGCAAGTCGCTGTCCAGTATTAAGCACTTGGCTTCTCTTCTCTCATCCCTCTTCTGCTTTTATGGTTCAAAGTGATGCAGATCAGACAAAGCTTTCGCTGCATTCAGCCGCCCTTTCTTCTGTGCCACGAGCACCGGCACCGGCACCCAAACCTCCAACTTCAAAAGGCTCTTTGTGTTCGATAAGAGCAGACGCTTACACTTCGTTGTCAGAGGAATATCGTTCCTACGGAAAACAATTCTGCCTGCAGCTCTGCTCAGTGTTGTATTGAAGTTGCTTCTCTTTGTTCTTCCTAAATTCCCCTTCTGCCAGGACTCCCAGCTCGCTAGGGAAGGGTTGAAATTCTGGAAGGAAATTCAGCCCCAATCAGGGTCAATGCCTTGTGAGGGAAAACTTCATCTCTTTCCCTGCACAGCTGGTCTCGAGTTCTTCACAGTACACTCAGCAGGCAAACAGTGGCTGCTTTGGGGTTTTTATATTGAGTGCTCAACGTTTAATTATTGGAATGGTTTTCCTTGGAATTTTTGAATTTTTGGAGCAAGATCAAGGCCTGAAAGCAGACGTCAGTCCCTGTCCCTTGTAAGCAGGTTTGTGTCGAGGTGCCAAACGTGGTGCTGATGCTCTGCTGAAAAGTCTCTCTGCTCCTGCTGCTTTGCAGGGCTCCAAGAGGCAGCCTCGGGTCTCCCCTGCAAGGCTCTATTTAACTGCTTGCACCTGAAACTTGAGTTTTCAGCAGGAAATTTGATTTGATTTACCACTGGGCCAGTCAGATGTTAAGGGTCAGTAAGAACTAAATGTGAATCTTCTGTTTCTCTGGTCATTAATGCCCAGCCTGCCAAAGTTTTACTCAAGTGCTGTGTGCAAAAGAAGTTCCTTTTTCCTGGCTGGAGAAGTGCTCAGTTCTTGGCAAAGTTGAAATTCCACTGATGTGAATGTAAATCTTCAATCGTAGCCTAAAATTGAGCATTTTGCTCAAGATACTATTTCATCATTTGAAGCCAGTATTTGAAAGGGTCTTGAAGCCTTCACACGAAGAGATGAAAGAGTTAAAATAAATGAAAATAAAGGATATGAGAGAGAATCTGCTGGAGTTATAAAGTATTGTTACTGCATCTGTGTGCACACACCTCTGCATCTTTGCAGTTTGCTTTGCTTGCCTTGGAAGCCACAAATCACAGAATCCTGCAATGGTTTGGGTTGGAAGGGACCTTAAAGCTCATCTAATTCTACTCCTGACACCTTCCCCGGGACCAGGCCCCTCCATGTCCTGTCCAGGCTGACCTAGGCAGTAAATAAATGATTATTTAGTAGACAAACTGCACCTCCCTGTTCAGTCAGTAGGAACTGTGTGGATAATTTGAACTCAACCAAGTGTCAGTGACTTCTTTGACTGCTGATAGATTTCCTCCACGACTTGGCAAAAGGAATTGTGTAGATCCTGTAGCCTTTGCAAGGAGCTGACAAAGCAGGCAGAGGTTTGGAGCAGCTGCTGGCTCAGTTCCTTCAGCCTCAGCTGATGCTTTAGGGCCTTTCCTTGGCCGTTAGCAGTAGGTTGTGAGAAATAAGGTTTTAATCTCTCTTTTCTATTTTATAGTGATTCACAGTGATATTGAGCTTTTTTCCCAGTGGGAGAACAGGCAGCAAAGTCTGGATTCATTGACAGAATTCTGCATTCCCTGGCAGCAGTGATGACCTGCCCAGGGATGACTTTCCCCTCACAATTCTCCCTCACTGTAGCTCTGAGCCCATCTGAGGGCTGCATTCATAATGTTTTTTCGACCAAGACCATTCTCTATTCCAGAAGTTAAAACATTCCTGAGATAGCAAATGGCTTGGAAGGTTTGCTTCAATTACTGAGTGTGTTTGTGTCCCTCGTTGTAAATGCTGGGCTCCAGGGGACCAGGTGAGCACAGGGCAGGTGCTGGGAGAGGGAGAGGAGGCTCCTGCACAGCCCTGGGAAGGGGCTGAGCCTTGGGGTGTCCCCCCCTGGCATTCTGGAGGCTGGTTAATGTTTTGTAGGCTGGGCAGGTTGCTTTTCTGGAATGCAGGAGTGCATTGCATCCTGTAACAGTCAGAGGAGGGTTTCTCATCTGAAATAGTAAATTAATAAACAGCCAGACTGTTCTGGCATCAAACTTTTATTCCTGTGCTTTTCTATAAGAAATGACCTTATATAATTAGGTACATTACAGTGACATGAATTTATAATATATATATATATAACAGAGCATTGGATATTGTCAAATGTTATGCTCTAACTTGGAAGAGTTCTGACAAACACTGGGTAAAAAACACATTTTCCTCTAAATTTAACCTGATTGATCATTTTGCAAGTGTGTTCTTCCTTTGATGCAAACAGAGTCCCAGAATGGCTGAACTGACCCCTCATACACCACAAAGGCAGTTCTGATGCTGGTGATTTGTTGCTGCCTTTTCCCACGTTTCACATGGAGCTGCTCAGAATTAAACATGCTGCTTTCAAAATACTTCGTGCAGCGTTCCCAGCACATACATAATTTTGAGCAACTTTCCTGACAATTGCTTTTTTATGGGCCTTGATGGAAGCGAAGGACAATCTTCCCATCCCCTGGAGGAGCATCTGCCTTAGCAGACAGAGACACTGCTGTGATTTTATGCAGGCTCTGAGTGCAGCCTCCCAGTTTGGGACCATCTGGGGGGGCTGAGGTGGGTACAGGGATGTGGCAGCTGTCCCCTGGGAGGGCTGGTGACTCTGGAGTCTGCCTTGTGCCATTTGTGTGGGATGTGGCAGCCTGACTGTGGTGGCATCCCTGGGATGGCTGCTCCCAGTCCAGCATCCTCTTTCCCAGGACGCTGCTGAGTGGAGCCCCGGTGGGATGTTTACCCACCCAGCTCTTAAATCCTTGTTAACCAGCTTGACAACATGAAAGCAGGACACGGGGGGGCTTTGATTTGGTCAAAGTTTTGGGCACCGTCGAGGGGATCAGAAAGGAGAGAGCCAATGACTCCACAAGTGCCCAGCCTCTCTTGTTTCTCAGGCTGGTGCCGGAGCAGTTCCTTGAATGCAAATAATGAATGTTAATCCAGCCTCATTGTTGCAGGGTCAAACACCACAAAAAAAGGAATCAGTCAGGGTGCCAGCGTGCTAAATCGTGTTTGTTTGCTTTGTGCATTAGGTTGGGTTCTGCCTCCCTTTTTTTCCGAGGCGTTTTCAGCGTGTGCTTTTCACTCCCCGTGTGTGAGAGAGAGCAGGACTCCAGCTGGGCTCCCTCCTCCTCCCGAGGTGAGGACTTTTGTCCTCTGTTTGTTGTTATGCAACGTTGTGCTGCTTCCAGTGATGAAGGGGGGGGGAATGGGCTGCCAATATGACAGTGATATTTGGGTGATTTATCTCGTTCCTCTTCTGAGTAACCTAACTTTGACATTATCCGTGAACTCGGAGCCATGCTTGCGTTGTTCTTGCTGGTAGAAAACACAGCAAGGATGTAGTGGGTAATTGAACCCAGATGCACCGAGGGCTGCTCAGCCAGACTGTTATTTTAGCCTACACTAGTAGGTTTTTAATACGAGTTTGACCTTACTTTGAAACATTCTCAAAATACCATACTTTAATATCAATTTATACACTCTTGCTTTAAGAGCAGGGCAGAGTCACTGGAAAAAGTAATGAAACACTTTCTACCTGTTAATGCAGGAGATAGAGAAAGAGTTTGGGAGTTAATTTAAGTGTCTAAGGGACAAGCTTCACATGCTGCCTGTCTAATTGGGGTTTTATCCTGTGCCTGGGGTTGGGATCGTGACCATCAGGGAAAACCAATCTGTCAGCTTTCCCTGGGCCTGCCCCTGCAGAAGGAGGCAATTTGGGCTTTAGGTACTCAGGGATAGGAAGATTTTCCCCTAGTCCATATCAATAAGATATCAGAGTTTAATGGCCACAGTAAATATTCATCTTAATTCTTTTTAATGGGAGATGAATGCTCTGGGTACGTGTTCTGGGAGGTTAAGCTGTGTTAAACAGCTTAGAAATGCATTCCTGATTTAAAAAAGAAAAACAAAAACCCACAACCCAACCAGCCCGTGCTTCCCTGCCAGGATGGTAGTTTGGTTTTGACATACATGTAATGTACTTTCCATCCCCACGCTGTGTTTTCCTAAAGGAGGAGCTGCTAATGGCAGGACAGAGCAGAGTCCTGTCTCCCTCCTCAATACATGCTTTGTCAGTAAGGACTGAGAACAAAACAAAAAAAAAAATCTGGTGTATAATTAAATTTCCTGTGAAGATAACATACCTATTTCTGCTTAAACAGAACTGGTTTTCATTCATTATTGCTCCACTCAGGTGGAACCGAGCTTGCTGCCTTTCTAATGTGTCTGAATAAGTATTCTTTACTAAAGAATAATAAAGGAATTAAAGTTTTGTGGTTGTACATCAACAGCTTGGAGTAAAGTAATAGCAGAACAAGATTTTGTGGTAGATCTTGAAGTTAAATACTTAAACTGATTAATTTTTTTCAATTCCACTCTAATTTAGGGTTAATTCTTGTAATTGCTTGTGGTGAAGCAGAGGAGGGATATTCAAGGAACATTGAGAGGGAGTGGGTTGGAGTTATTTTAAAGGGTTCCTAAGGTGTTGCTGCACCCAGTGATGCTCAGTGCCAAGCCTGGTGCAGAGCTCGGTGCAAAAAGCGCGGCTTTAATGGAGCGATGGTGGCAAACGGCTTCAGACCTGCTTGGCTTTGGGCACTGCAGCCTCAAACACAGAGAGCAAGGAATTAAAAATGGGTTAGTGTTTTTCTTTCTGTCCTCTTATCAGAAATGTTCACTCAGACTATAACAACTGTTAGAACAAGATAACAACTTCAGGCCAGCTGTCAAATGTTTACCATTATCAAACCTCTCCCTGGGGTAAGATGCGACTTTGGCTCGCCTCACCGGCAGTAATTTAATTTTTCCTTCGTTCTGACTCGGAAATGGCAGCATTTTTCAAAGCTTCCTCCCACTGATGGCTGAAATTTTCCTTGTGAAATGATTTCCACCAGTCTTGAATCTTTCTTGCTTCTGCCGTCTTCACCTTTACTGATGGTTCTGCAACTCATCACCAGCTATGCGAACTGACAGTTCACATCCTGGGGCAGCAGCCGGGGCTGGCCTGCAGAAAGGAGCAGCCTGACCAAATTTACGCTCACAAGATCTCTTAATTCACAAAAGCATTTGCTCCAGTTCCTGCTCTCTGCTGCAGGGGCTTTGGGGGGGTGAGCAGGAGCGGTCGGAGGGGAGAGAGGCTCTCTTCACACTCTGCTGAGTACACAGCCTTGCGAGATGAAAAACAGACGGAAAGAGACATTTCCAGCCATCTTGCTGATCTGTGCAGGGGTTCACTGAACTGTGCAGCATAGCACCAGACCCATGTATCATTTAATGTGCTAATTTCTCCTTTGTTTTGGTTGGGTTTTGTTGGTTTTTTTTTTTTTTCCTGAGTGAAGGAGTTTCTCATTTTGTTGACAAGCGCATTAAAATTAAAAGTGGGAACAGTTAAAAGAGAACCTAAAAATGTAAACTCGATACCCACCCGTTCCTTCCTCCTTCGACATCAGAGCCACGGAGAGATCTGCTTAGTTTTGAAAAGCCTCTGACAAATGAGAATAGTCAGAATAAGTTTTCTATTTGATCTGAACTGCACGGAACATCGTGATTTTTTTTTTTCTTTCTTTTTTTCTTTGCCTCCCTCCCAACCTGAAACCCATGCCATATGCTTGCCCAAATGCTTCCCCTTCTTGCACTGTGAAAACTTTTGCTGTCTCCTTTTCCTGGAGAGGGATTTTGTTCCCTCTCCCACCCAAGGCAGTTTGCAGCCAGAGCAAAGTGATGCTCCCTTCCCCTGGCCACCGGCACAGCCAGCCCTGCTCCCTCCCGACCAAAAGGTCACTCAGACACTTTTTTGGGGGGTTCTTTGGCTCTCTCTTGAAAGCTTCTCCTAAGAATAAACCATTTTACATTTTTCTGATTACTTTGGAGGAAAAAATGTGCTATAATACCAGAATGTAAATGCAGGGGAAACAACATTCCAAGTAACCTGATCACACTCCTGTAGTATTTGCTTTGGTACTTTCCTGTCATTTGCTATCCAGTTGCTTAAGGTCTGGTAAATTAATATTTGTTGTAGGCAGAAGAAAAAGTTAACGTGGTTTGTACTAACACGGATCCCGATCCTGTTAACTGCTATTCTAATTGAGGGGAGAGGAATCTCCTTTCCCCTTTTCATGTGCAAAGTAGTTCTGTCTCTCAGTAATGGTGGGGTTTTACAAAATAAATAGATGGAATAAATGTATTTGTAATGGGATCGCCTGTCCTCAGGTTTAACTCTGCTTGTATGTTCTGTTTGTGGAGCTTTTAGGCATTGCGAGAAATATATGAGAGATTTGCGAACAGGGGCAAGGAAGGGTCAGATGTATCAAATCCGTGGATTCCTGCAAGCAGAGACCCTGCCTTCGAAATTTGAATTAATAGGAGAGCTTCCTCCTGCACAGACTTGGAGGAGCACAAACTAGTGGTGACTGGTCGAGGTATTTGTCATCCTAATAAACTGACAAAATGGAAAAATAAACACCAATCTTATCAGTCTGCATTTTTTGTTGGGGATGAAAGTGTTTGAAGAAAAATCATAAAGGAATCCATGGTAGCTCAAGGAGGTTAAACTCAACAGTTGTTCCCTTTGAAGTGTATGACCACGAGGTTAATTGCCAAAACTGCTCGTGGCAAAGGTGGTAACAATTTAACAAGACTGTACAACTGCGGGACTCAGATGAATATCAGGTGTTTGCAGATGGGGCTGTTTGGGAGTTGGGGGCGGGTTTTTTGGGGTTTTTTTTTTTCTTCGCCTGACAGGAAAAGGGGAGAAAAGCCGGAATGAGAAGCAGGGGCCGGGGCGGGAGAAGAAAAGGCCGGCTAAAGAGCCAATAATTCCTTGTTTGCTTTGCCAATGAGGCTGTAATTGGGCGGGAGGTCAGCGGCAGCCCCGGCGCTGCTCAGCCCTCGCAGCTCTCCCGGCTCCCGATTTCTTCACCCCAGCAAGGCTGCGAGCCCTGCCCAGCTCCAGGCACGGGGTTTGCGTTTTTGCTGCTCACAACCCAGTTCCTTCCAGGATTTCTTCCTCTGTAGGTTCGTGTGTCCCTTTCTGAAAGCGCCGCTCTTCCACATCTTCCTTAATTTAGTGGGAACAAAGTCTTTAAGGCTGGAATTCCCCGAAGCCCTCCAGAAACCCAATTAGGTCAATGCAATACCGTAATTGGGAAGCTGAAATCCCTTACCATTAGTTACACTGGGTAAACAGAGATGCAGAAGTGTGATATAAACAGAAGGAGAAGAAATTCTTTTAATGTTGCTTTGCACTTCCAGAGAGAGAGATTTATAATTCTACCAATATCATCAGGGTATTTTAATTTTGACATCCTTCTCGGAATTCAGCAGCGGGGTGTTTTTTTTCCCCACGGTTACATTTTATATCTATAGCAATTTGTGGAACTTGGAAAAATGTGTCCAAAGAGCAGCTTTCTCAAGCTATTTTCTCGTAGACAAAGAGTTGGCAATGTCTGAAAACAATGAGAAAAAAAGAATCTTTAAATCGTTAACTAAACTCTTTGAACCTCAAAGCAAGTTTGTTTATGATGGAAAGCTTGCTCCCCAGTCAGAAGTCCCTATTTACCCTGGTTTTGCTCTGTCAGATGCCCTTAATGAACTGCCAGTTTTATTAACTGCAACTTCAGATAATGCTTTGAGGGCTCAGTGTTCAACTGAGCCATCGGCAAAACTTGGAAACCTTTGTAGTACGGCACCATTTACGTGCTCAAAGCAGCAGCCTGGATCCTAAATTGAATGCAATCCGTAATTTCTCCTGTGTAGTTTTGCTGTTTACAGATTGGGCATTAAAAGCAGAAGCTCTGGTGGGGAGAATCCTCCTCTGCAGCCGTCGGAGCATCCCGGGGTGCTGCTGCTCCAGGAAATGCTGTGTGCTCATGGCTGGGGTGAACAGGAGAGCACATCTCCCTGCTCGGGTGAAGAATTGGGAATTTGGGTCAGGGTGGAGGCACCCAAATGGTGAAACTCTCCCGTACAGCTTTTAACCTGTTGCTTATTTTTATAAACAGCATTAAGTCCCAAAGCGGGGTGTCTGTGAGAAGTGATTAAAGCCGAGGGGGGAGGGTTTAGAAACCTCCAGTTTCATCCTTTCCTGAGAGACCTGAGAGCTCAGCTGGCTGCCAAACACCTTCAAATCTGCTGTGGCACCTCACCTGCCACGAGCCTTTGGCGTTTTTACAATTCAATTCTGCCTCTGACGCTGTTCCTGTGCCAGGGTTGCTTTACAGGTGGCAGGAACCCCAATTCCAGCCCTCCAAAATGTTCCTGCCCGTGCTGTTTTGTTTTATACGATGGTGTTGTATAAATGTAATTCACACCTCTGAGGGGCAGAGGAGCTCAGTTTACAAGGGTGACACCTCTGCAGCATTGACTGAGACTCTGCCCCTGAACACAATGGCATGATGAAACCAAATGTTGCTGATACAAACCTTCTTTTTATTATATTTCAAGCTGAGGGGGTCTCTGATGGGATCCAGGTCAGTGTGACTCAGCAGACAGAAAACCTTTGCTTTTTTGGGCTGCCAAGCAAGTCTCAGCCAGAGCAGAGAGAGGAGCCAGCCCTCATTCAGTTTTAAACTTTATTAATATTTCCTCTTCATTATAAAAACACAAACTCACTGCAACGCAAGAGGGGAAGATATTCTTCAGCATCGTTTTTATTAGTTTAAAAAGGAGCAGGGGGAGAAGAGAGAGAACCAGGCTTTACAATCTGCATATGCAAATCCTGCTGTGATTCTCCTAGACAGGAGGAAACCCTAACTCTCAATAGATATTTATTTTCTAAATTGGCGACAGACATGCAAGCGAGAACGTTCAAATGACTTCAGCTCTCTTTCTGCCTTCATTATGTCAGGCTTGCAGATCACATATGGCATTATGGAAATCACTAAATGAAAACCATATTGATCAGCATTGAGAACAAATGTAAAAAAGCTGGGCTGAAGGAGGAGAGGTGGAGAACTCTGCTCCTCTCTTCAACCAGATAGGCCCTCGTTAAGGCCTTTAATCATTTATTAATGTAAACTCCCTCCTTCCCTTTCCACTCAAATTACCTCAGCCATAGAGCATCCTGCTCCATTTATCTTTTAATGTTTCCTTTATTTAATTTATTTTTAAGCTATACATTATACTTTTATTACAAAATCAAGGTTGTTGGTTTGTTGTTTTTGGTTTTTTTTCCCCTTCCTTTTCTAAAGGACAGTATTGAGCAGCCAGATTTGATCAAAATGCCCCTGCCTGAGCAGTGGGGAAGGAGCAGGAGCAGTTTTTGCCGTGGATGGCAGCCTTGGCGTGCCAGAGGACTGGCAGTGAAAAGGAGTGTGTGTTACAGAGCCTCCCCCCACTTCACGCTGTTTGTAATTAAGGTTGTGTCAGCATTTCCATCATAAACCCTTGTTTACAGGGTTTATAATTCAGCTGTGAAAATTTGCTCCAGGCCAGATTTGACATACAAGGGCTCAACCTCACAGTAAAGGAGGTTTCTGCCCTCCCTCCCTCAAACCTAAAAGCTACTCAGCTGCTACCTAAAACCTTTCTTCAAAAGGAGAAGACAAAGGTGTAGCAGTGGCGTTTGGGGAAAAATGGGAAAATGTTATTAACTAAAAAAAGCCTTGGGCCAATGTCCTACAAAACTCCTAAAAATCACGCGGAGACCTTTCCGTGACTGTGCTGTGCCAATTTTAGGGGATTCAGGGTTTTTGGTCAGGCAGGGGATCACTGGCTTGTAGTCATTCATCAAAATCTTGAGTGATGGACATCTCAATCCTGGTGTCCATTTTCTTGAACGCTCTGTCATTCCCTCAGTTTAGTTTGCAATTTCCATGACAATAATGAAGGGGTTCTGCTCTGAAATTCGTGCTGGTTTCTGCTCCTGAGGAAGCTCTGGCTGGCCCGTGGGGTATTTCCCAGTGCCCTCTCAGCTGGGTAACAAGGCTGTTCTTAGGGATAATGATAGACTTTTTACTTGGAATCTTCATCTTTCCCACAGCAGAAATAGTTTCCCTGGCATTTTTTAATCCGTTTGGTTAAAAAAAAAGGAAAGAAGTCAGATTTGTGCATGCGTTCGGAGCAGTTGGGTGCCTGTTGCATGTTCATTTAAAAATAACTCATAACAATCATGAAGAAAAGCCAAAATAATCTCCCTGTGCCCAACACAGATGAGGAAGGTGGAAAAAGAGCAGGAAGCTGCTCTGGGATGGGAGCCTTGCTCCGGGTCTGGCTCCGTGGGCTCCCAGGCACGCTGCTCCTGGAAAAGCTCGTCAGCCCAGGCTGGGAGTTCTGGGCTGCTGTCAGTTTTAGTTAAATCCTTATCATTTTAATGTTTTCATATTCTCTGTGATAAGAGACTTGGAGTCTCAGCAGTGGAGATGGCTCCTGATGGATATGGAATGATCCTGGCGTCACACGCTGCGCCGTGGACGCCTCATTCCTTTTAAGTGCTATTCCAGATTTTTTATTTTGAGCAGCCAATTCCTCAGGGGCAGCAAAGATACGTACAGTGATGTATCTCTAAAATATGTGTGTAAAACATATTCTGCCCTTCCTCCTTCTTGCACACTCACCCACTTCCAACTTCTTTTCCTCTTGGACTCGCATTACAATCCTACTTTCCTTCCCCTGCTCTCAACATCAAACAGTCTATAAATTACAGCAAGAGTGCTGTCTGTGGCAGACATACAGCCCTTGTTTGTGGCAGAAGAGCAGAGCATTAAACAGTGAGTGGACTATGCAGAGAGCTCTCTCTCTCTCCCCGTTCCCAGTGGGAGTGTTGTTTATAGAGCATTATAATTTATAACTGAAGAGAGTGGATTTAATTTCAGCGGAGGGGGCTCGCCAGCGGGGCGCCAGCCTGCAATCATATGAATCAGCAAGCTGCAAACTCTATTGAATGGAAAGTATTATCGCTGGCCACAAACGGACACTGTTTCTCCTTAAACAACTCCCTCGGTGCAGGAAGACGTTGTCTTCATTCATCTATTTTACATACCTACTCCTGCTTTAATTTCGCTGTTTCCTAAAAGTCCTTTTCTTTTTCGGGCGCATCTTTTCTTTTTTGCTGCCTGACTTCCTGGTCTGACATTGGAAACTGATTATTGTCTGGATGTTGCTGGTTTTGTAGCTCTTAAAATTGCCTTTGCTTCTTAGCGTGTGTGTTTTGTTTTTAGTTTCTGAAATGCCATTTCCCTCTGATCCTGTGTACAAGCAACTTTTATGGGAACCGAAGTTAAACATGCAAACAAGAGGATGATAATCCATTAGCATTAATATTGTAAAATGGTAGTCAGATTCAATCACAGGAAGTTTTATTTAATCATGGATGTTTTGTGCATTTCTCTTGCACTAATGGAAACTTTTTTTTTTTTTTTTCCCCCCCTCCTCTCTTTAGTCTTGGAGAAGTTGAGCATTTTGTCCTTTGAAATAAGACCATCAAATCCATAACGGAGCTGGATGAGTTTCTGAAGCACTTTCAGGCTTTGATTATGTTTTGTATCACTTGTTTCTGTGCTGGCTGGGCTGACTCGGGAGGTGATGGTTCCTGTAAGGGCTTGATGCAGCTCTTGTAATTTGTTAGACATTTGCAAGCAGAGCAGTAACACAATGCATTAACAGCCTGTGGCAAGTACCAGTTTTACATGGGTTACTGTTTTTTTCTTTAGCTCTTTTTTTTTTTCTTTAGTTTTTTTTTTCTTTCTTTCTTTAGCTTTTTTTTAATGAAATAATGGCTAAGCTTTAAAAAATGCCCAGCAGTGGGATACAGGGCATGTTGGGTGGAATTATGGGCTTGTGAGCTGGGTTCCTGGCAGGTGATTGAATACCTGAGAGCTGCTGCCTGTCTCTCTCCCCTTCAGAGCAAAGTTTCTGGTGAAGTTTCAGCATTTTTAAGGAATAGAACCTTTTGTTTTTAATCATGAGCCCCAGAAAATGCTGGTGCTGTGTGCCACGGGGCTGGCCTGGGTGCTGCCCTGCCTGGGGACGGGGAGCTGGGAGGGCACCACTGCCATGGGAACCCTGCAGAGCTGCTCTGCCTCTTCCCAAAGGAGCATTTCCCTGGCTGGGAGGGCACGGGGTGTTGGGGGAGGCTGTGGAAATGGTGCAGTGTGTGTGTCCCACACTGCTGGGCAGGTGGATGGTGCTGTCCTCCCTGCCCTGCCTCCAGCTCTGCAGGCAGAGCTTTGTGTGATGCTGACTGAGTGGGGGCTGCCCCTTCTCTTCCAGGGCAGAATCTGTGCCCTGGCATTCATTTCTGGGCACTCAGGAGGCAGCTGGCCTCATCCTGCAGCCCTGCCCAGGAAAAGCATTGCCTTGGGATGCCAGGTCTGCTGCCATGCCCGTGTGAGAGGAGTTTTCCTCCCCAGAAACCCCACTGCTGTGTTCCTGCAGATAGCAGCAATGACAAATGGCAGCTTATCGAATGTATTTGAAATAATTGTGGCTTTTTGGGTTCCATAAGCTCTGTAATTTTGCCTGACTTAAGACCAAGTTGTGCAGCTCCACAGCCTGATGGATGTGATCGAAGCTGTGCTTTTGTTCAGCAGATAGAGCAGGGGCATCAGTCTCTCTTTGCTTTGCATTGCATTTATGAGCATAATAAAGTTATTGCCCTCGTTTTCACAGAGAGATTGTCCTGCATTAGCAAAAAAAGCCACATAAATTATTTGCAAATGAGTGGCTTGTTTTTGCCTATTGATTTCCCAGAAGTGGCAAAATGCTTTAGCTTGTGTTCACGACTATTTATAAAATGTAAAATGTATTTTTCTCTCGGCCTCTTGGCACAGAGAGTGAAGTTTGTTAAAGGATTAAAGGCTCCATCCTACTGTTCTCCCCTCCCCATTCCACAGGCTTTTAAACAGTCTCCTTGACTGTATTTTCTGTGCTTAACTTCATGCTAAACTCCAAAGGTACATGAAATAATCGTAGCTCTTTAATTCCATAGCACCACATTCGGCCCTTTTGGTCCCCTCAGGGGGAAAAAAATGTTGTAAAATCCAAACCTGTAAGTAGATTGGAAAGATACAGCTCTGTACCTTCCAGTTTCACCTCATTACCTCTTTTGTATGTGTAAGAACTGTTCTGCACTCCACAATGATCATATTTTATACTGTTTAAATCTGAGGCAGAGCTAGTAAATATTTTGAGCACACAGAGTAAACTAGTTAGTGTTTAACTTTGGCTTGCAGAAACCAAGATTTAACATTTTAATTTCTTGTTCATTCTGAATGCACTGGGAATGAATTAAATCTGGCATTTTAAATCATTAAGGATTTCAATTATGTTGCACCTTTTTCTGTTTAATTTTCTCAGCACTTTTGATAACATTTACAGTGCTGGAGTACTGTAAAAATATTTTGCATTCTGGTTGGGAAATAGGATGGCCTGTATCTGGAGATTTCCTTTTCTCCAGAATAAAATATCTGCAACAAATGTGAGCAGAAACTGCTACGTGTTTAAAACCAACAGGAGCAATGTCACCTGAAGTACAGTCAGATGCAATCGTAGCATTTTGAGTGCAGCACAGCAATCTCTTGAGGAATGCTCAGTTAGGGAGGTCTGGCTGGTTTTATGTAGTCCAAAATTACTTGATCAAAGAATTTCGAAAAATAAAACGCAGAGCTAATCTTTATTGAAAATATACTTTTATTTTACTAGGTGACTTACTACTGTGTAACCCCCCTTATTTTTGGTTACATGTGCTCCTGCTGTAGGTCTCACTATAATAAAGACATTTTTGGGTTTGCTTTGAAGAAACTTCACAAGAGCCGTCTGTAGGGGAGAAATACAATTTCCCCTCTGCTTTAATTGTGCTCTGCCGCGTGTTTGGCTCAGTTAACCCAATCAAGGGAGCTGCATTTGGGGATCTGAGTGGATCTTATCAGCCCTGCACTCTGGCTCCTATCCCCCCCCCGTGCCCGTTTGGGAATTAAAACACTGGGGCAGTTTGGTTCTCGCTCTCGGAGCGGTCTGGGGGCACCCAGGCTCTCGGCTCTGCCCCGGTTCCGTGCCTCGGAGAGGGGTCATGTCCTTATCAGTGCTTGTAATTGATAACAACGTGGTGCTTGGGGGCAGCCCGGTGACCTTGGCACCGCTTTGCTCAGCCCCTCGTGCTTTGATGTGATCCTGCAGCTGACGGGGATGCTCCGGCAGGGGCAGCTGCCTGGCAGCGCCGCACTGAAACGCCTCTGACCCCCACAAGTAACCAGAATGCCCATANTGTGATCCTGCAGCTGACGGGGATGCGCAGCTCCGGCAGGGGCAGCTGCCCGGCAGCGCCGCATTGAAACGCCTCTGACCCCCACAAGTAACCAGAATGCCCATAATTCTTCATTTAACGTAATTAATACCTTCTATTTCCATTTGCTTTGATAAACTGAGTATTCCCTCCCTCCCCCCCCCCCCCCC
>VYXF01012762.1:119423-147942 GCA_013397295.1 Polioptila caerulea | reverse complement strand
TTATTATTTATTCCCCCTAGCTTTCAGTAGAGATTGCAGGAGATCTGCAGTTAAAATGTTTTACAGACTCTGAAGAATAACGTGTTTGGGAAAAGCTCAGATCAAAAGTCTCAATTAGGTCGCAGCCTGGCAGGAAGCTTATGGCCACATTAAAATGGGAAAGTTATTTCATTTTTAGTGTATTTGTGTTTTCAGTAGCCAGCGTAGTAAGCTCAAGGCAAAAAGACACATGTTGGGTCTCTCACCAAGGAACTCCTCCCGCTCTAATGAATTTCTAATTAGGGGAGATACAAGAACTGCAAGTGCTCAGGGTTTAGTGTGGATCCTTCTCGAGGAGAACTTTCTGAAGCAGCAGCTAGAGGAGCTGATGAAATACTTTTTTTTTTTTTTCCTTTTCTGTCATAAGCATTGCCTGTGAATTATTACTGTCACCTTTTAAAACCACTCTATAAAAGCAGCTGAGGAGGGGAGAGCCTGGATCTGCGCGGATCAGCCTGGAAGGTCTCTAACAACAAACCTCAGAGCATCCCCTCCAAACCCACCCCTCAGCTGATGGCTTTGCTTAAAAACCAGCAAACCAAGGGCCTGCAGGGCTGAGCTCTGCTGTGGGCTGGGATTTTTGGAGCTGCTGGTGCCTTTTTTGGGAGGGAGGGCAGCGAGGTGGGGAGGGCAGCGCGGTGCCGGCTCCGTGTGCCGCACACGGCGGCTGCAGGGCACAGCCCGGGAGAGATGAACAGCTCTGATTTGTGGTGATGGATGCAGCTCAGGGAGCTGGCTCCTGGAAGGCAAGAAATATATTTTATGCCGTAACTGAATTTGATTCCTTTTTACCAATAAATTTTTGGATTGCGTTTAACGGCCAGATAAACGCGGAGCTTATTTTATTGCAGTTATGATTCTGGGTATCTGTATTACATGTATTTCTATTGAACTTTGCATTAAGCACTGTAGATCTTCTCTGTCAACAAATAAATTAAACTTGGAGCCAGGAGAGTTTTCTTGTACGTGTCATGGGGCAGTTTTTGCAGCATGTTTTTGTTTTCCTGTGACAGCAGCGTCAAAATGTAATACCTGTGAGGGTTCAGTATCCTAAAATACTCCTTAAAGGAAGATTTCCCCATGGCAGAGCCCTTGCTTTAGTGTAGGGAAATCATCTTTGCTGTAAGAATTAGAAAAAAATAATTGAATTATACAGGCAGTTTGACTGTGTGCACAGAGTGACACAGATGGGCAGGAGGATGGACAAGGGGACAGTATTATCTTAATCAATTCCTTAATCAATCAATCAAAAGTGTTGGGGTTCCACACTCCCCTTTTTAAACACCAGAAGTATTTTATACATTAAATTTAGTTCGTCCTATAACTGAAAAATGTGCAGGAAGAAGGAAAACTAAAATAGAAAATCAGTTAATGTTTCAACAGCTTGTTATTTTTACTCTGCAAACATCATCTCTTTTTTTAACTAGCTGATCCTTGCTGAAATCTTGATTGGATTTCCCCAATTTAGGAGTTCTCACCCTTTTCCATCCCTCAAATCCCTTTACCTTACTGAGGTGGATTCTGGGTGCTGCCTCCTGGAAATTCCCAGCAAATTCCCAGCAGGGACGAGCTGGATTCAGCAGCACCAAAGCTGCTCCCACAGGCTGCACCTGCAGATTTGGCATCTCCTCCACCTTCATGGAACCTAAAATCATCCAAACTCTTCGTGTTGCATCAAATGTGGCTTTGGATTTCTTTTTTGCCTTGTTGAAGGGTCTGAATTCCCTCTGCAGTGTTTGCTAAAGGGAGGGGGGTGGATGATTGAAGCCTGGTAGGAACAAGTGTGTGTGAGTTAGGAAGCTGCTTTCCAAAATCAGAGGAATCCCTGTTGGAATCTAAATTTCATCTGAAGCTGCTGCTTCTTTGATGCTCTGAACGTCTGTCATCTGTCTCAGTGACCAGGAACATGATTTGTGTGTGTCTGGCAAGTGCTGGGTGTTTAAGGTTTGTCTGTGTCTGTCGTTACCGATTGCTAATTCCGAGAGTGGCAAAAAATAGGGAATTTCAAAAACCCCAAACCAGGGGATTTGCTGTGTTTTAGAGGATTCCTTCTCACCTGTGCCTGCAGCAATGCTGTTTGGAAGCAGCAGCAGGGTGGAGGATATTTATTTATCCATCAGCCAGGCTGCTGTGAGGCTCAGCACGCCGCGCTCCCCTCCTTCCCCCTCCTGCCTGTGCACATGCTGGGCACAGGCATTCCCAACATGTGCATCACATCCAGGGAGCATCAGAGCTACTGTGTGCCTGAGCTACTGCACATCCCAGCCTCTGTCAGCACCCTGCCCTGGCCAGCACACAGCAACTGCTTGCACAATCTGATTTTTAAAGCAAAGCAAGGCTGGCTGAAATCTTGGGGGTGGCTGCTGCCACTGCCCCGAATCCTTTGGGAAGGGAATTCTGGGCACTCTGCTCTTGGATCCAGCACCCTGAGGGGCTGCACAGAGCCCTTCAGCTGGACATTCAGCCCCTTCCCTCTTCTACTTCACTGTATGTGGAGGGGAAAAAAAAAAAAAAAAAAAAAGCTGCACTGAAAGAGAAATAAAAATGAGGCTCAGATCTCAGGGACATTTTAATAAGCGTCTAACTTAAGTTGCAAGTGGTTTTAAGTCTGTGAAGCTGCTCTTATGCTTAATAATAAACATCTGTGTATTTTTTTCTACCCGAAGATTTCAGACAAGCCAATGTCTGAGGAGCTCACGGCTCAGCATAGATGATTTAAAGCTCAGGTCAGTATTAATGCACAGAACACTTGGGGAAGCAAAAACAGAAAACATCCAAGGAACCAGAGTGTTTCAGGGATGACATTAACAGTTCTGAGCAGGGTATGTATCTGTGCTTGCATATTCTATTGAAGTGTTTAAAAAAAAAAAAATCAGTTCAGACATGGCAAATCCAGTATTTAAGTGTATTTTGTGCTAATTCTTTCAAAAGAAGCCTACATTCCAGCATGTCTTCATTCAGTAATTTAATTGGGATGTAGGTCTTTGAGCTAGTGGCTGATTAGAAAACATGACCTGCTTGAGAGATCAAGAAGGTAAATTGATAAATGTTGTAGCAAAGGTTAGTAATGTGTGAGAGAGTAGAAGCTGCTCTGGGCTTTGAATCACTGATCAAGGTCAGCTGCAGTTCATTAAAACCTTTAGAGATTTAGATTTGCTGTAAATATACCCACATACCATAGTTTATCTTGTAAATCCTGCATATTGTTGGTCAGTAAGATTGCACATTACAGCAAAGGTTTTATGGTAGTACATTGACACCGAGGTGCAGAGCCAAAGTTCCAACATTTCAATTAGAAAAGCAGGATGGACACGGGGGATGAGACTGGGACTTCACACCCCCACACTTTGTATTTAATCTTTTAAGGCACTCCTGGGGCTGTGTCCGTGCTGTCCTTTAGCTCGAGCAGTTTTTCCTTCCCTGCAGTGTCTGTGGGGCAGGGCTGTGTGCTGGTGCTGGCTCCCAGCTGCAGTGGGAAGGAGCCCTGCTGCTCCCATCCTTAGCAGAGCCAGGCTCTCTGTTCCCCTCATCAGGCTGCTCTGGATCTCTTTCAAGTTTCCAGCTGGAGCAGGAGTTTTGGTACATGTGTTTGAGGTGACACCTCACTGCTGAGCTGAGCAGGACAATATTCCCATTTTCTGCTGTGCAGGAGCGTGGCCGTGCCAGCCACTGTCCCATCCCTGTCCTCAGGTTCCACCCCAGCCCCTCCAGCCCTGCATTCCTGGCCTCTCACTCTCTGCTCATTCATCTTTCAGTCATTGTAGTCCTCAGGAACTTCATTCTCTTCTGGATGGTCCATCCCCATTATTGGTGTCCAGATTTCTTCCTTCTCTTTCCAGAAGTGTGACATTTGAGGGCCATGTAAGGACTTTTGTCATTGTCCCATTTGCCCAGCGTGGCCTGTTGCTCTCCTCCAGTTAACCCTGACTTTGCTGGAGCTTGTTGGGATGCTGTCACCAGTTTGGTGTCACCCCCCTGCTCTCTGCTTCATCACCCTGATTTCATTCCAGCCACTCATTTCTCTTTTGAAGAACACTCGTGCTGCTCCCAGATTTCTGGTACGGGGAAAAAATCCCTCACAGTTTTTGGTGCTGTGTTGCTCTGGTGACCTTCCAGCACCGTGTGGCCCCAGAGAATTCTGACACAGCCCAGCTGCACCTCCAGCCCCACTGGGCCAGGAGCCCTGGGAACGCTCCTGTGGCAGAACCCACCAGTGCTGGATGCAGCAGCACTGGGGCTTTCACAGCCCTTACCCCAGCCCAAAGTTATTTCTCAGTCCCAAAACAGTCCCAGCTGTGTCCCTGGGCTGTCAGGGCCACTGTGGCCCTCATGTCCCATCGTGGGGTGCCACCCAGACCCCAATTTTCCCCTCACTCATCCCACAGCCTGATTTCATGGAGCAAAGTCACAGGGTTCTGTGTGCACTCCACGTGGTTGTGTTGCTGGGGCAGTGCATTTGCAGGTATCCTGGGAAGAGCAGAGAAATGTTCTTTAAAACTTGACCAAATACCTCTCTATGAGCTGATTCCTGGCTCAAATCTGTTGCCATGAGTGAAGTGATGTTAAATCTACTAAAAAAAAGTGCCTAACAGAAATACTTTGAAAGTACTTTTCTTGAAGCATAACTGTGAATCACTTGGAGCTTAATGGTTTTCAAAAAAAATCTAGAACAAAAGAGTTTTTTCCCTACAACAGCTGTGCACTTTTATTAAAAATTTAAAGAAATCTTATGTGTCTAATCCTTTGAGCGGATGTGTAATTACTTGGCTTGGGCTCTTACACATGGATAACCTAGCTGTACTGTGAGACAAGATTCTTATGTTTAATTTAAAGAATCATGGGTGTGCTTTGGAGATTATCAACACCAAGCCTCATAAAGGAACACAAACCCAGAACAACTATTCTGCATTATCATTTGTTATACAGATGTTCCAAACCATCTGACGAGCAGATAGCACAGTTTGCAATAGATTAGCAAATGATAGCAGGGTGTGGAGAATAAAAAAAATGGGAAAAAATGGCTTTTTGGGGATGTTTTCACTTGTACAACATTTCGATTTCCCCCCTGTGGTTGGATATTTGTGTTTAATGTGTGTTTGCTTTAGGTTGCTTTTATAATCAGTTATTCAAAGTGAATTATCACCTCCTTTGAGTGGTTATGTGATAAAAAAGCTCCATCAGCAACGTCCTGGAGCTTGAGCAAGCTGAGTCTGACCTGAGTGTAAATGCAGCTGCATCAAAATGAGTTTTATATCTGTCCCATGTAGCTGCCACAAGTTAGATGCTTTAAAAATTCATGTATTTTAAAGGTCCAAGGAAATGATCATCCATAAGCAGTTAAAGCCCAGCCCATTTTGCTTTAGGTTGTTTTATCAGCAAATCTACCTTAGGTACTTCTAGCAGAATATGATTCATTATTTAAAATGGTGAAGAATTAACCCACAGCTGAAATGAATTATAAAATCTCTTTCAATCAAGTTGGAGGTATCAGTCAAAATCACCCCTAATGTGAGCAGGTACGACTCCATTGAAGTCAAGTCTGCTTACAATCAAGCTGATTTTAGCCAAGGGACATTTTTTTCTTATTTTCTTTCTTTTTCTTCCCTTTCCCCCTCCCACCCATAGTAATCTCCTTCATATTAGTTGCATTTTTTTCTATTACATTTGGTCCTAGTCACTTGGGGAGGACAAACACATATCACACAATTTTCTTCCCTGGAAATCATGTGTGCACATGATTTTCAAAATCTGTATTACAAAGTCTTTTATCCTTTTATTAGTTTAGTACTTAAGCCCTAGACATAAGAAAGAAGCCTATCAGTGAAAATCAATTGAAATGCAGTTAGATACAGATCTGATGTACTGGGCAAGGAGGCTTAGACACGGCACAATAAAATCAATTAAAGCCTTTCCAGCCCCACTGAGCTTTGCCCATCCAATCACTTTTCACACATTCCCTCCATTAGTTTTGCAGGAGTTTTTTGGGGTTTTTTTAATATGAATTATGATGAATGAGACCCTTGTTATGAATAGATAGATGGGTGATTACCCTCCCAAACCCAGGCTGTGCTCAGTGATTAAGGCTTTCTGCTGCTGCTGTCAATAAAGTTCAAATCCCTCTGCCTCAATCTATGATAGGGAAGCTGCAGCCATTGTTGTTTAATTCACTTAACAATGTTTTAATTGTGATTTGGGTTTGTTCAGCACAATAATTTACATAAACCCTTTTGTATTTGTGAACCATTTGGATTAGTCATCAAGCTTTAAGGAATGTACCAGATCAAATAAACAAAAGGGAAATAATAATATATAAAAGAATAGGCACCAGGCCTACCCAGACAGATGTGAAGAGCAGATTAACAACTAGTTGTGTGTGATGCCAAAAAATGCAATATTTTGGATTGAGAAGTGAAATGTGCACGAGGTGCAGGTTGGCTCTCAGGGCAGAGGTGCAGCACCTTACTCCCACCTTACCCAGGGCTCTTTTTCCCTTCTGAGAGTGGATGGCTTGGCCAAATTTGAATTTAAACCTTAAATATCAGCCAAGCCAGTGACAAGTGGCCAGCCTGCTGTGGTATATGGATGTTTATGCAAATGAAGATGCAATAAAACGAGGCTCCTTCAAAAATCTGCCCCAGTAAATTAGCGGAAAATGCACCGCCATAAACAGCTGTTGCATTTTAATCAAGCATCTGTAGAGTGTATTTTGCTTTGTGTTACAAACAAAACAAAACAAAAAACACCCAGATTGCAGCAACCTCATTTGATATTCAGAAATTAACCCGTTCTGTGCTGCTCCAGAAGAGGAATTCCCAGGGCACAGCTTCGATGCACCGAGGGGACAGAAGGATGTTGAACTCGCTGACTTTCAGGTTACCTGGTTGAATTTCAAAAGCAACATTTCTGACTGGGAGAATAATGATAAATTTTCCTCGTCTGTGATTTTTGGGGAGGTTTTTGTCACGTGATCTCATAGTTTGAAGCACAATTTCTGCTGCAACTGCTCCAATAGGTTTCGAGTGTGTCTCTTCTGCACTCGTGGCCTCACACAAATTAGAATTCATCCCGCAAAAGCAGTTCAGCTGTCGGGGCTGGTTAGAAAACATCGTTTTCCTGAACCTGGTAGGAACTGGTGCATCTTGGTTTCCAAAGAGTTAATAAACACCCCGAGCCGTGCTGATCTTGTAGCTTTAGCGAGCCTTAATCTGTAAGCTTGATTACCTCCTAACCCTCAGTCGCCTGCCTCCCTCCTAACGCAGCGGGAGTTTTACGGCAGCATTAGTGGCATTTTGCCCAGCTTTGGCTTTAGGGAAATCATTCAGTGAGAAAGAAAAGCAGAAGGACTGGATCTGTCTGCTGCTGCGAGGTCATTAACACAGGGCCTGGCCAGGCTGGCAGTGCCACTGCCACCCAACGGGTCCTGCCAGAGATGTGTTCCCGAAACATCTCCGTGGGCATCCCTCTGTGTGTCTTGGTGCTTCTCACAGCAATATTCCTCCAGATTTATGTGCTCCGGGCTCTTTGTGCACACCAAGGCAGACAGGAATATTTAGTGGGGTTTGCTCTCACTCCAGGAAAAGCTCACAAATGGGAATAACTCTTCCCCGTGGCACAGGCTGGATGTCCTTTATTTATAACTCTGGCCAATGTGAGGAGCTGCTTTCTGCTGCTCTGCTCCTGAGGAGTTCTCCCTCCACGGGGAGTTGTGATTTTTTTGTTTCCAGCCCTGCTGTGCAGTGGGTTCGGTGACAGAAATGTCTGGTTTGTGGTGCAAATTGGAACTTTCCAGAAGTGGCTCAGATTATACCTGGTCACCAAAATGTGAGATCTGAAACCTGTCAGGGGTTTTGTATTTCCAGCAAGTAATTTTGTCACCATCCTAATTCAAACCTGTTGCATTGCTTTTAACCTGGGTGTTTGTTAAAGGCACAAATGAGTGAGACTGATCTGAAATTAAACCCACAAAGGCCCCAACTCTTGTCTGAGATCTGTTCTGGGGAGAGCCCTGTGTCTCTGACTCCTCGAGGGCACCAGTGGCCACCTTGGCAGTGAGAAAAGGCACATTTAGAGCCCCTCACTTACCTGGAATTTGTCCCTATCATTGGTGCAAATGTGCTTTGTTCTCAGTGGAAATTCAGATTTTAACCCCTCAGGTGCTCCTTGACACATTCAGGAGGAACTTCCCAAGCAGTTGGTCAAGGACACCCCTCATCATCCTCACCTCTCTGGTGACAGAGCATCCTGCCTGTGGGCTTTAGCTGCCTTGTTTGCTGGCTTTATTTAATAAAAGTTCAGCCTTTGCAGTGGTTTGAAACAGTAGGCATGTGTTTATCCTCATTTCAGCACGCTGTCAGCAAGTATTTCCTTAAAAATATCCTTATTTGACCATTCCCTCCTCTGCCATCGTCTGCAGACCTCTCCTGTTATGCACTGGGGTTGAGAGCAGCACCCAAAACGTGCTGAGGGAACAATCCTGAAAATATATTGCTGCCTATTTCTCCTTGAAATGCTGTGCTGTCTAGTAATACTTCAGAATTTATACTGTAGAGCACTCTAGAATTTTCTGTAATACTTCAGAGAGTGCTGATGCTCCCCACCATCCAACCCACCCCTGATTTGTGCTGCTCCTGTGCTGCTCCTCAGCAAATCTGCTGAATTTTCCTTGAACCTGGAGGAATTTTTCTCCTCCCACCCTGTGGTGCAGGAGCAGCAAAGTGTCCATGTGTGGGGAGAGGATGAGGATGGAGAACTTCTCTGCTTGATGTAGAAATAAATGTTGGCATTGAGTTCACAGCTGGGGTGGCAACATTTCCTGTACATTCTTAGAAAATAGTTGTGTGTGTTTAAATTAAGCTTTGAAGCTGGTTTTGTCCCACTTTTAACCTCTTTGACAGATTAAAATGTATCCCAATATTCCAGGGTATTCCAGGTCAGTGTAGAGAATCAAATCCAGTGAAAGGCTGATACCAGTGTTGGTGGCAGAAATTGCATTCCAGGTAACTCTGGATACCCACAGTGACCTGTCCCTGCTTCACACCTGTAAATACATTTTGGTGGCTGGGCTCAGTGTTTCTCTACATATTTCCCTTAACAACCCACAGAAATGATCCATTTTGTGTCCTGGGCATAGCAATTCCCAGCAATATAATATAAATCCGATGGGAAATAGAGAAATTCTATTTTCCTTAATGTCCTTCCAAGGACCAGACACACAATGCACTGAGCTGGGTTGGTTTAAAAGAGTTTTAAAAAGAATTTCTTGTTTTTTAAAGAGAGGCTGCTTTAAAGTTTTGTCTTCCAGCTACTGATAGCTAAGAATAAATACAGACTGTTTGCATATAAATTGCATTTGAGTTTAAAATCTTTTGATATCAGCCTGCAGTTTTGCACTGTTGTACAATGCTTGCCAGCATTTAATATCCTCTGTCTTTTCAGTGACCAAGCCGTGACCTTTCAAAATAAAAGTTGCAGATCGGAAGTGACTGGCTGAGAATTAGTGCTTGGTATATTCCAGTTTACATAGAAATGTCCTCAGTTAAAATATGGTTCATTCATCGGTCAAACCGTCCTTACTTCCTTTAATTGAATTAAGATGGGCAAATGAGAGATGTGTGCAAGGCAGAAAGAATTCTTCTGCAGAATTCACTGTGATCCTTTCCATAGTGTAAAACGAATCAATTAGAAACGTGGCAAGGCATCTTTTACACAGGCACAACTTGGGAGCGAGGGAATATTTCCTAAAAGTGGAAATTTAAAGGGAAAACAGGGGAATGTAAATTAGATTTTTGCAAATGACACAGTAATCTGATTTTTCTTTTTGGGGAAAGACAGATGACTGTTATTTGACCATATTTTATAGGTTGTTACATGCACTAGGATCACTTTTATAACTTGTTCCTTTAGGAACACGTTCATGGAGCTTTCACCTCATCAAATTGTAGCAGCAGCAGTAAGAAAAATCAAGATTTTAACTGTTCACCATTAAATGCAAGATTTTGCATGTTAGTTGACAGGACTTTGAGAACATCTTATATTTTGCTATTGGATTTTCCTGCATTTCCTGACCAGCTGGTCCTCAGGAATCCTCAGTTTTCCAGGGTGTGTGGGTTTTGTGCCCTTGCAGAGTTTCACAGTCCCTTGACAAATTGGTGGAGATGATCAGAAGGTTTCCAACTCGGGAGTGTTTCCATCTCTCTGATATTTTTTGATTGGTGGTTCCCCTTTGTTTTCCTCTCTGTGTTTCCATCTGAGCCATGGGCAGGGGCTGGCAGAGCGAGGGGTGGGGGTCTCCAGAAAGGAGCCCTTGTACCCCACATCGTTTATAATTAGAAATAATTCACATAAATTAAGAAAGTCTGTGTTTGCCATTGCAGTAGCTTTGGTAAAAGAGGCAAATTTCAATCAGGAATTCACATTCTGGGGCAGAATGTGGCTGTGTGTTTTGTATATATTGTAAATTTTAACTGTCGCTCTGTAATTCTAATCTGGATTGAAATTTAATTTGCAAAAAATTTAGAAAAAAATTCCAACAAAAAACCACAAAAAAGTCTTTTATTTAAGACATGGGTGTAAGTTTAGAGTCTGTCCTTTTGTCTTATTTTTATACAAGGCATTCCAATAGGTTTGGGCTTTTTTTGAAGTTTGTTTTGGTTAACTTGTGGACAGCATGGAGAACAAGAGTTTTCACACAGCCAGGGATTTTCAGAACCCTTTATTTCCATCACGAGCCACATGGTTTTTCACTTGGAAGCTTTTAGAAAACAGGCTGTTCTGCTTGATCTATGATGCAGGAGATTTTGGGGGGTTTTTTCATATTTGAAGGAGCACCTTGGAAGGTAAAAAACCCAGCTGTGGTCTGATGCTAATGGCAAACCTTATCCTTAATTTGGATCCGTTTCCTTCTTGGGAACTTTTTGCTGGTCCCATAAAAATCTGAGAAAAAAGAAGAAAACCAGCACGAAGCCCACGAGCCCTGCAAGAAGCTCTGAGCACATTAACACCAGATTTGGAGTTATTTATTGATGGGTTTGCCCACTGGCGGTGTAAAATGTGTGTCAGTTGTCATCACCAGTAACAATTTCAGCACATTGTGTTCCTTTTTTATTTACACCAGTGGCAACACGCTTATAAACACCGTCACCAGGGGTGGGTCAGGAGGTCAGAGCTCGGGGTTAAGAATGGGAAGGGTCATCAGCTATTAACCTAAGTTTAGCAGCAAATAGAGCCCTGGACGTGCCGGGGCCTCAGCACCTTCCAGACTTAGGAAAACTTCTGTATCTCAAAGAATGTGGCTGGGAAGGATTTTTTTTAGGCTTTGGATTTTAGGGATTTTTAGGAGGGTAAAGCCTCGTGCGTTTTGTAGCTATCCCTGTATGGTTTTTAAGGCTTCCTGATCTTTAAAATAAAGGAAAATTATTCATTTAGGGTTTAATGCTGTTTGGAGGGAAGGGGAGGGTTCCATTGGCTTCGGCAGGGCAGAGTTGGGCTCATCCAACACGTCAGAGAATAAAACTGATCATCAGCAGCAGTGATTGAAACCTGAACTCAGAACTGATGAGGTGGGGGCTTGTTATAAAACAAACAAAAAGTGAAGTTTTCCCCTTCTGCCAGCTTTTTAAGGAACGTGCAAGCGCAGAAGAGCCTGGACTGGGGGCTGGCAGCGGTGCTGAGTAGTCTGGGGTGAGCAGCCCGGCACACTGAAGGGACCTGCCTTTGAGAAAGTGCAGCCCTCCAAAAACACTTCCCCTGAAGGTGTTTCCAAACGAGCTCTGAGAGTGAAAACACGGGAGTGCTGCCCAAAATATCCCGGGGATGGCTGTTCCTCCCTGGTTTATTCAGAGCTGCCCCGCTGCAGCCGCGGGGAGCGCAGAGTTCCCCGAGGATCTCTCACCTCCTTGGCTTTTAGAGATGCTGCTGCTTTTAATGCTCCAAAGGCCAAGGCTTTTTTTTTTTTTTATTGGGAACTCTGTATGCTGTGTTTTCTGGAACTGCTAAGGGGCTGAAAAATTCATGCCCAAGAGGAGTGCGAGGCTTCCCCTCTTTCCGCCGCTGGGGTGAAATCCATCGGTGCCAGTAAAAGAGACAAAACTGTTCCCATTAATGTGCCCTGTATTTCCACTTTACACTGGGTTTGGGATGCTGTACAGCCCTCAACATCCCTTCAGCAGGGCGCTCTCTGGGCGTGGATGGGCCTGTCTGAAATTCCCTCTGTTCCCATCTTTTCCGTGCCTTTGACGCAGCGGGGTTTTCCTGGGAGCTCTCGTCCTCCTCCTCCTCCTCTGCCCAGCAGCACAAAAACCCAGTTTAGAAACCTTTAAGGAAAGCTCAAAATTCACAGCTGCAGTTAAACACGAGCTCGTTGTTTCCAAAGGTACCTCGTGGGTTTGAACACACAGATCTAATGAATTTTAATGGGAATAAGCTTTGAATTATGTAAAATATAGTGAGATGTTCGGCTTGAAGCAAACAAAAATAATCTTAGAAAATAACACTTTAATACACAATTTATCTAACATAGATAATTTATACCATTTTCTTCCCATCCCAAGTCTGTTCCAGGAAGCAGCACTTCTGCCAAAAATCTTTTCTTTCCCATTCAGAATAAGAGTTTTCCTGGATTGTGCAGAAAAAGTTGTCCAAAGCTGCCTTTTACATTCTCCCAGCCCTGTTGTTTGGGTGGGCAGAATTTAATTTGTAAATAAAACTTGCAGCTTGCCTCCAACGGAGCCTTTGCTCATCCATGAGAATGGGAGGGGTGTGATGGTCCTAAAAAAAGGATTTAATTCCTCGGCACTTATTGAGAGCAGGGGGCTGCATTATTTATAGACATTATATTTGCATAATACATGAAAGTAGAAAAAAAAATATTTTTTTTGCCTTTTTTGTTCTGCGGGGAGGGCCCAAAGTCCAGCTTTTCCCCACGAAAGGAGCAAATTGCCTGCCCTGGTGAAGCAGAGCAGCCCCGGGTTTGGTGTTTGGTGGAATTTCTCCCTGGTTACTCAGAGGATTTTATGGAAATCTTTTCAGTGTTCTCAGTGTGTGGAACCTATGGGGGAGTTACAAAAGGCCGGGTTGTGTAACAGGCCTACGTGTCTGGATTGCTGCAATCTGTGCACACCAATGGTGTTACTATTAATTTTCTGAATCAAATCCTGTGCGAGGGGCCAGATGGCTTGGGAGCATCTTGTCATCCCGACTGCTGCAAACACATCCAGCCAGGAAAAAAAGAAGATTGAACTGTGATTTCACAGATTTTGCATTAGTTAATCTGGGATAGAGAGGCTTCAAAGATCCCATCAGTTAATTCTCTCAGCACTTGTGGAAATTTCTGGCACATTGTGCTAAAGCTGGTTTGAAATCCAAGCGGAGAATCAGCGCCTTAAAGAAGCTGATCTCCTGCATGTGCCCAAATTAAAAAAGAAAAGATAAAATAACCCCTCCCTTGGGTGGATTTGGGCTGAAGCTGATGTTTGAGCAAACACTTTGAATACTTTCAATATTATCCAAAGTTGTTGCTCAGACTGTTGGGATCTGGAATGGGTTTCATTCCAAATGCTTCCACGAAGTGTTTGCTGAATTCAAATTTTTCCAACTCTACAAATGTTAAATGATTTTTTCCCCCTTTTGGCTGGCTGTAATGCCACTTTCACCTTTGCAAACAGACCTGCTAAATAATAATCACTTGCAATCTGTGAATTTCCCTCCCCTTATCAATTATTAAGTATCATAAACCTTCTGTTTGGATAATCTTGGCACCACTTTAAGCGTTAACAGTAAATTTATTTTTAATTAAATCTGTGCATTGAGAATAAAATGAGGCTCTTCTGCATACTAAACAGAACACAAATGCCACCTCTACTTATTATCAAAAAACCTGATAATGCTGATGAAAGTTGTAAGGGCTGGCTGGAGTTCATTGTCTGTGTCCCATTTAACTTCAGCAGTACTGGCTGGTGAGGTGCCAGCCAAGGTGAGTGGCTGCAGTTGCTTCAGAAGGGATTTGCTGAGGGAATTCCTTTTTTACAGAGTATTTCCTTAATGGAATCCAAACCTTTTGTTTCAGCATAGCTACAGGTGATGGGGAAACATGGATGCACTCCGAGCAGTGCTCTGGGGCACGGGGAAGGTGGTTTCCCTTCTCAGGTGCATTTGAGCTGAAGGTTTAAAATTATGAGAGTAGAACCTTGTGATTTGTTATTATTTTTATTGTTGTGATTGTTATTATTTAGCTGCAGTTTTTCAAGAACTTCAGTGGAGATCCACCAGCTTGCAGTTCCACATGAGGAAAACCAAATCTAGAAAAACCAGCCCGGCCCATTTTGACAGCTCAGCTCAGCTCAGGAAACTGCCTGCTCCCAAATAAGAGTAGAAAATGCCTTCCCACGTGTGTCTCCATTAACCTTTTTGCTAGGAGGAGCTGCATCTGAGGTGGAGATGCCTCTCCACGTGTGTTTTTGTTAAACTTCTGAGTGTCTGGAGCCGCCGAGCGCTTGTGCCGGGGACAGGAAGGCTCTGGCCAGCGCTGTGAACCTCATCATTTATTTTTCCTGAGCGCTGCTCCCAGCTCGAGGCTGGGGGGATTTTAGCCCAGAGGGAAACACCGGGGCAGCACTGGGCACCCATTGTGCTGCAGCTCGGGGCCGGGGTGTGTGAAGCTGTTTGCATAAGGCGCTGCCTCCGCCAGGGTCAGCCCCAGTCTGCGGCCGCCAGAAATGAAAAACATGCCCCAACCGGGCCGAGAGCGGGGTCAACAGCTGGCAAAGGATATGGCAATCATTTATATAAATATGCTTTCTCAAGCCCACAAAAACAAAAAACCCAAAGCCAACAGCTGGGAAGGGTTGGAAGTAGCCCCAAGGCTGGTTAGTTCCCTTCCAGATGGGGAGGTTAGACCGGGGGTAGCCAGGCTGCTCCACATAGACTTCCGATTCGCATTAGGAATGAAAAGAGTGGAGGGAAGGAAAAAGGAAGAAAAGCTACAAGCATGACTGCTCTGTTTTTCACCTAACTTAATCAAATAAGTGAAGAGTTTCCGAGACGGAAGGCTTGCATTTATTGGTATTCACGCTGGGTTTTCTGTGTTTATCACGGTGTCTGATGCACTCCATAACTCTTTCAAAGGGGAGCACATCTAGTCCAGGGCGTAGTTTATATGTAATGTCATGGTCATTTGTAGACAGATTGAAGAATCATGTGAAGATTTATGCTCTGTTCATGTTTTCTGAGTGTTCATATCATCAGATTCAACAGGAGAGACAAAGAAGTCGCTGGTTGTGGCTTTGAGTTCTAAACCACAGATACAGTTTGTTCTTCCTGCAATTTGCTTTTACCTGCATCCATCCTCTTAGCATGTTTTGATCTGGCCACTCAAAGCCTTTATCTGTCCAGAAACTTGGGCATTAAATGTTCTGCCCTCCAGCATCGTTGCCATCCACACAGAGATGTCAGGGAAGGCCTTCCACAGTTGCTGTTGTGTTCTGTGCTCATTAATTTTGCATTCTGATTTTAGTTTCCTGCCATCCTGACCAGAGGAGCCGGTTCTTTGATGGTCATGATGTCATTACTCGAGCATCCGAGCTGCAAACTGGGATTTCACTTCTCCTTCATTCCTGGGGAGAGGATTTCTGTGCTGTCTGCTGCACGTGCAGATGCACAAAATCCCTCGTGTGGCTCAAGCTCTCTTTTCCATCTGCAGTCATCCCCGAGCCTGTCAGGGCTTGGAAACCACCTTGGGGTCACACAAATTCCTCTTTTGGTTCTGTGGGCAGTTATTTGCAGGGGGAGTGCAGGAAGCTCTCGATAGCTGGGCAGCATTGAGCTCTTGTTGTGTGAAATCACAACGGCAGAGGAGAGAAGAATTTTCAACCTCTGAACGTTCAGACTATTTACAGTGGGAAGTAAGAAGTAAAGCTGAGTGTAAATATCCTTGTGGGTGATATGAATCTTCTGGATTTGATCTTATCTCTTTTCCTCTTGGAAAAGAGCAGTAAAGTGAGGTAATTTAAAACTACCTGAACACATCCTTCCACCTTACTGCTGGGCCCTCAAGTCGTAACCTCCTGACCCCGGGGGTTACAGGTCTAGTGCTTTTTATCCACCCTGATTTCCCAGTATCTGCCCACTTCCTCCTGACATTGGAGCCTTGTTATATAAGGAAATTGGAAACACCGAGCAGCCTGTCCAGCAATCTCCTCTGGAGATAAGGGCACTGGTGCAAGAGGGCTGGTTTTAAATAGAAATGAGCACCCAGGGTAAGGGGGAAGCTGAGCTGGCTCTGCACTGCCAGTTAGGAATGCGTTTACTCAAGAATTTGTTATATATTTTTACACAGATACAGTCGTTTGACTTTATTTTTTTTTTAAGTGAAAAACATACATTGAGACTTCTACAACTAAAAAGAATCCACATAAAAATCAGAATGTAAAAATCAGTATACTTTGGAGAGGTTCTATTTCCATAAAAGATTGGCAGGAGGATTAATAGAAGTATTAATAAGCTGCTCGATTTCTTTGGTGGTTGCTTTCTGTATTTTTTCCCTTAACTCTTGTCGTTCTGAAGTGAGGTTTGGAAGATGAGGTGTCAGGGGTGATGTCCCAGGTGCATGAGCTGAGCTCAGGTACAAGGCCTTGAGTTCTGTGGAAAGATTCAGCCTTGGAGGGGAAAAGAGACCAGGGTTCCATCAAATCCAAGCATGGTCATTTCTTTGAACGATTTTTTGCTAGACTTGTGTCTTGACAGAGTTCATTTTCTCAAGTGCCAGCTTGTCTGGTTTTGTGAAACAGAGCTCAGTAGTTGGAGTGTGGAGTCAGAATGGGACAAGGAGTTTAAAGCAGTAGATGGTGATGGTGGATCAAGTTAAAAACAGAGGCATGCACTGAGCTGAAACCCAGAATTGCTCTGCATTAAAGGCTCTCTGTTTGCAAAATAATAATTCAGATGGACAACAAAAATTAAAGGATATAAAGGTGAATGTGTGTGAGGCACTGTCTGAGGGTGGCACTTCTGGCAACCCTCAGCAGCAACAATTGGAGAAACTGTGACAAAATTATTGTAAATTTATTTCTTTACACTGATAGAAGCTGAAAGCAAAATGAGAGCAAATTTAAAGTGTTTCTAGTATATTCCATGAAATGATGGTGGGGTGCCCAGGACTGGAAACATCCACGGGATGTGCTTGAATAATTTCAACTCCAGAATCCAGGTCAAACCAATTTCTCTGCCAGGGCACACAATCCACCTTAGAAAAACCCAAGTGTGATTGTTCCTCCCTGTAACAAATGTGGTGCTCAGAGCAGGGAGAGCAGGGAAATGTTCCTTGAGGCTGAGCCAAGGGAAATGCAGAGCTGGGCTGGGAACGAGGCAATAATTGCAGCTTCTCCAAAGGAACAGCCACCACCTGGAACAACAGGACTCCATGGGAATGGCTGAGCCCCACCAGTTCCTTTGGAGAGGATTTCAGGGCAGTTTCAGCCTCGCTGGTAACAAATAAACAAATTCCTGCTCCTGGGAGATGGGCTGGGTTGGGATAGTCCCTGAATATCCTGGAGACAGGAGAGGCACAAGAACATCCCCAATAAATATCCAGCATGATCCCAAATGCAGAGGTGGAAGGGAGGGTTGTGTGCTGAACAAAATGATATCAGGCAGCAAGAGCTTTCCTTGGATGTTTTAGTCATTAAATAGTGCATTTATTGTCTGTTAATTAATATCTCTGGTTCTTGGAGCACCATTCTGAAGCACATAAGATGGATTAAGGGAGGTAAAATTTAACTTATGTACTGGCAGTTTAAAACATATTGTTGATTTAATCTCATTGAACTGCTCAACTGATCCATAGTACCGACCAAAACCTGACCAGGAAGGACCAAAGAAGAAGAAAAGAATGAAAAATAAACCATACAGTAGCAGACATGCCCAAAGCTTCGTGGAATGAGTCAATAAGAAGATTTCATAAAATGAAACAGTAATTCCTTTCCAGAAGATTAACCAAATGGAAATGTTCAACATACAGGACTGGTTAATTAATAGTCAGGTCCATCAGTTCCCTGTAGGATTTTCCATTTAAGAAAATCTCTCTCCTTAGAACAGAGCAGGTGAAATGATTGAAGTTGCACTCCTGTGGCTTAATTATTTGAAGTCCCTCTCAGGTTTATGTAGTACTAACCCAGCCTCTGGTGTCAGTGTTCTTTTCCTTCCTTTAGGAAAAATCTTTCTCTTCCTGATGTCGCCCTGATTGTAGGGTTCATGTTAAATGGGATCATATTCCTACAGAAACTCCTGTTTCTCTAAATGTTGTGTCAGAAGAATTAGTGCTTTGCCATGTGCATAGGAATAATGTTGGCCTCAGTTTTTTATTATTTGGTGTTACCTTGATCCTTACAAGTCTCCCATAAATGTAACTTCACTCCTTGGTTAGTCTTTAGCACTTCCCTGGCTGAAGTGTGCGCTGTGAATATTTTTCCTTAGCAGTCATCTTTGGGTTTGAAGCAGCAAAACCAGTGGAAATAATAACCTGAGTGTAGCCTAAAGTCATTTCCTTCCTTTTCCTTGACACTTCGAGTGCACACCTGCACTGGAGCCCCCTGGCACAGGGGCCTTTCTGTGGTGGCCCAGTGGACCTTGGTGGTGGCCACTGGTGGCTGCAGGACTAGAAGTGCCTGTAAGGGCAGTGTGAGTTTCATGTGTTCAAAGTTTAAAACTTTAGCTGCTTACCAACCCCTAACAACACCCAAAAAAAAGGTTTTTTAAAGCCTCTTTTAAAATTTCTTGAGGGTTTGGTTTGGTTGATGATAAGGAAAACCCTTTTAACCACACTGTGTTTGTCCAAAAGATGTAGAATTTGGATCCAGGAGTCATTTTAACTGAAACTTCTACTTTAGAAAAAATGTGGCAGAGTGGGGCTGAAAGAAAGGATTCACAGTACGAAGCAGAAAGTGAGAAAGAAAAACCTGCCCCCCTCAAATGAAGTATTTCTAGATTCCTTCTTTTTCCTCCAGTAGGAAGCAGGAAAACATTTAACTTGGTAATTCAACTTCACTGGCTTCATGGGGCAGTTCCTACCTATGGTTTAACAGGCACTGAGCAAATTATTTCTTATTTGATCTCTCCCCTCCCAGCAGTGCTCATTCCAACTGCAGTGTCCCTTTTCTGCCACCTAAAGGAAGGAGTGGTGCCCCATGGGTTCTTCTCAAAAAGCAAAAACTCTTTTCATCACCATAGACCAACTTTTTTTCCCTAATTCCTGATAGTGAGGTCTCATAACGTGGTGAAGAGAGGAACAGGGCTCTGACAAAATTCCTCATTTAAACCCCAGCATTTTAACACAGATGTCACATATAAGAAATTTGGAAGGATTTTTTTTTTTTTTTATCATGGTTGTCCAGCATATAGGCCCCAGTCCAGGAGAGCACTTAGGTCCATGCTTAACTTCAAACATGAGAGAGCTGGAGTCAAGTATGTGCTTAAGTGTTTCCTTTGCATTTGCTGCCAGCACCAGCACGGGGGGTTTGGGTCCTGCAGTAGCAGGTGAGTCCTTCCATAAATCTCTGCATATTATGAAGTGATTGCATGACAACTTTTCAACTCCAAATAACCATTCCTGCCTTTTTTGGCACCAGATGAATTAAACTCTCCCTGTTGGTGCGTGGGTTTGTAGTGGCTGTGTTTAGAAATGTGTCATTTCACCTTCTGGCTGTGCCACTTTGCAGGTTTGCTGGGGTTGTTTCTGTGTGGGAATTTAGAGCAAGAACCCAAAGCTCCATCCCTGAGATCAAAGGTCAGGCAGCCTCAATTTGCAGAGAATTTCTTGACGATTTGGTGAAACACAACCAGGTATTGAAATGATCCCATTGATGAGTGTGTCATCCTGGCAGAGCTCACTTTGAAACCCTGTAGGTTTTCCCTGCTTTCCAGGAGTTGGATTTGATTTGTAAATGAAGTTTGGGATGTGCAGAACCCTAAAGGAGTGAGGAGCCGTGAGCATCCCCGCCCTTTCCCAGCTGGGCTTTTGGCAAAGTGTCATTCCTGCTGTTAAACACGGTGACCTTGCTGCCTATGATTTACTAACTGTTTTACAAACATTTCCTCACTCTGTGAGGTTTGATATGTTCTCCATCCTCAACAGCTCAACAGAGCCACTCAACCACCGAGCCAAACCTGCCTTTGTTTACAGCTTATCCGGAAATTTTCGCAGAGAAAAAAAACTTTCTCCTTTTCCAATGTTTTATTTTTAAGTCAACACTTTCTATGGTTTATTTGTGCAAAGCAGCATTCGGGTACAAGGTATTGCACCGTGTCCAAGTGGGAATTGCTGCCTTTCTAAAAATAAATTGGGGGTCATGTGAACCAGTGCAGAAAAATCTGAAGATACCAAATATTACAGGACCTTTACATTTGGTGGTTCTTTTTTCCATAATATTCTGAGCCTGGATTTTTCTGAACTTTTTTTCCCACATTAGTTTCTATAATGGAGCATAACGTAAAATGATGAAGCACAGGAAGGAATCTTCTTTTAAACAAAATTATCAGTGTTAAAAATAACAGCCCTATTTTCCCTCAGTGTGCATTTTTTTTTCTTATAAAGGCTTTATTTAGTACCCTCGCTATTAGATACACACAAAGAGTCCAGTAATATTTAAGTGGCATTTGATTTCATTAAAAGCTTAATTTTCCTAAATGCTAATTTGCCTCATGTGCCTTGAAGTCCCACAGATTTAATTTCATGTTTTGGGCAGGGAACTTGAAACTCGGGGCGCTTTGGAGAAGGAAATCAGGCAGCTGTGCCTGGTCTTTGCGTTGAAACTTAGCACAAATTAAAATTAGAATGGGATGGGAATGTTTTTATTAAATGTTTTCACAGTGGAGATATGTTTCATGGAAAGGGCCTTGTTTTGAGGACAGTTTCTCAGGGTCAGGGTGGAATTTCTGGGGGAAAAGGGAGACAAGAATAACCTGGGCTGCCTGGGGAGGGGCACGCAGGGCTCCTCGTGCCCAGGTACCCCGATGCTCCCAGGACTGGCAATTTCTCTCTGTTCTCTCCTTCTCTTTTAAAACATCCATTTCTTTAGCACATTTCTCATTTCTCTTGAAAATGCTGCTGATTTCAGCAGCAGGACAGACATAGGGCCTACAAAAAAATCCCTTTCAGTGTTCTTCATTCTTCAGAATGAACACTGTTCTTCATTCTGGTGTTTCAGAGGAAGGAAATAAAAAAAAAAGCTCTTTTTGGGAATATTTTTTTGTAAAATTGGTAATTGATGATGCAAAAGGTAAAGCCATTAAGGGAAGGTCGTGTCCTCTCTTGGGTGAAGAGCACTCAGGGCTGGGTGTTGGATTTAAATCCAGTTCCAAAGGAGAACTGAGTTTTGTTTTCAGTCCTGATCAGTTTGTTCTTTAAGTTGTATCCCACTGATTGTGTGTTCTCAGGCCTATCTGAAAAATAAATGTTTTCTTTACATTTTACAGATTGGTAAAGTAAAATTTAAGTGACCTAGAGAGGTGTTGACATTGAACTCCTGCACAACAGGAATGGATTTGGTTGAAATACCTCCTTGATCTGGTTGTGTTTCTCTCCCAGGGCTATATTACATATATTGCATTTTTAATCCTGTGAAATACAAGTGAATTAGAATTCTAAATCTTCCTTTTAAATGCATTAGATTATTAATGCTGTTAAAGGAAATGCCCACAAATGGAATTATTTCTGGAGGGTTTGGTGGGTTGTTTTAATCACTCAGACTCACTCAGGCATTCAAAGAGAATTTTCTGTGCCAGGCTACCAAGTCAAAACGAGAGAAAGAACCTTCAGCAAAGGAAAACAAGCTTTAGATACCGAGGAAAAATACTTTGAAAACACTTTGTGTCTAGAAATTGTAATTATTAATGTAATATCTGTTATTCAATGCCAGAGTTATGATGAAAGCTAGGAGCAAATGGGTTTGAATACTGAAATAAACGATTATTTACTTCATGCAAATGAAATAAATTCAAGTAAATGAACATTTACTTCAGTTTCCAGCCATATGTGGGATGGGAAAAAAAATACAAGGAGGGCACTAAAAGTGCTGTTGAGTGTGTGGCAGCCCCAGAGAGGCTCGGGCTGCAGCAGTGCCAGCCCCTGGCTGCCAGAGCAGGGCAGTCCTGCATTCCCACCGTGGAAAAAGTGAGTTCCTGTCCCAGCCTGGTGTGCAAATGGAGGAACAAGCGAGGGGCAGGCAGCAGATGCTCAGGAAGGTGCTTGGAGGCAGCGCAGGAGAGCTGGGGGTGTGTGCCCAGCATCAGCAGGGACAGCCCCGTGCTCGCCCCGTGATCCCCAAGGCTGCAGGGGCAGGGCTGCCCTCCAGTCCTGGTGGGAGAAACTGCTCTGCTGCCTTTCCTGCAACCAGCAAACAGCACGGGATTTTCATCTTGGATTGCTGTTTTCCTTCTTTCCTTTTCCTTTTCCTTTTCCTTTCCCTTTCCCTTTCCCTTTCCCCTTTCCCCTTTCTCCTTTCCTTTCCTTTCCTTTCCTCTCCTTTCCTTTCCTTTCCTTTCCTCTCCTTTCCTTTCCTTTCCTTTCCTCTCCTTTCCTTTCCTTTCCTTTCCTCTCCTTTCCTTTCCTTTCCTTTCCTCTCCTTTCCTTTCCTTTCCTTTCCTCTCCTTTCCTTTCCTTTCCTTTCCTCTCCTTTCCTTTCCTTTCCTTTCCTCTCCTTTCCTTTCCTTTCCTTTCCTCTCCTTTCCTTTCCTTTCCTTTCCTCTCCTTTCCTTTCCTTTCCTTTCCTCTCCTTTCCTTTCCTTTCCTTTCCTCTCCTTTCCTTTCCTTTCCTTTCCTCTCCTTTCCTTTCCTTTCCTTTCCTCTCCTTTCCTTTCCTTTCCTTTTTTTTTTTCCTAGTTGTTGTGGTTAGAACCATGAATATTTACTGATGGGAGCCCTCTCAGGACTTGCTGAGTTTTTGTCTCTCTCTGAAGATGCTTTTAAAATGATCCTGTGTAGTTTGGAGGCTGTGTGAGCTGATACCAGCAGAAGCAGGGCAGACAAACCAGCAGCATCCTGCTGGACGTGCTCTACCTGCATTTAAATCCCAAGCTCTGGTCATGTCCATCACCCCAGAAACCGAGAGAACAACCCAAGCCGTGTGTTTAGCAAAAGAAATTACTGATTAATAGCAAAAGAAATTACTGATTAATGACTTCTTATTAAAGGCATGTCCACAAGTCAAGAAAGCAGGTACAGGTCCTGACCACAGGTGTGTTTCAGAAGGAATTTGGGGTGAATCCTGATGGGAGAGAGGTGCAGGAAGGAGAAAAGGAAAAGAATCGAGTTGCTGAGAGCACTGCAGCCAGTTCACCACAGCTCTCCACATCCTTGTGGTTCCAGGGATGATAGAAGTAGTGTGGAGTGGTTTTGTTGCTATGGGAAAAGTGCTAAAAAGGGCTGGATCTCTTGTAGAGCTCCCATCCTTTGGGTATTTAATGTCCAATTTCTGCTAAGGACACTCAGAATTATACCTCTGATTCGAAATTGCTGAAATGTTGGAACATATGGTCTTGTGTGCTGCTCACTAGGAAACAACTGGCTGTTTCCAAGCTGCCAAATTCAAATAAACTCGGGCTGTAGGAAGGGGAGATCTGCAGCAGCTCAGAGGAACTTTAGGAGAGGATTTTTACTGACAAGCCAACCTGATGTATAAAAAAATGCTAATTAGTGTCATATATCGGTGACAGATAATTAACTGTTAATAGCTGAGAAGTTTTTCAATTAAAAACGAACTGTTTGTGTCCTCTTGATTTCTTCAGGGGGCCAGGGCCGTGTCGCTGTCATTTGTGGCGTTGCCTGCTACAGTAATCATTTTAATAAAATGCAATTATCTGCATAATTAATTTCTTTGACTGCTCTGCTGTGTCCTTCTCTCGCAGAGGCCAGAATGTCAAAGATCAAGTAGACTGGAGAAAATAAAAAATTCACGTTGTGAAAGGATATAAAAAATACTTGGAATTTCAATGCATTGGCTTCTATTTATCTCAAATGTCAAGGGCAGTGTAAAATGTATTTTTAAAATGTGTTTTTGTATGGTTTGAGCCCATTCTTGGCGTAGTTGCGAATCTAGAGGGGCCATTGTTCTTTGAGAGAGTTTGAGGGGGTTTCTTTGTACAAAGTGACAAAAAGAAGACTTGGAGTACTGGGCTGCCATTGTTCCTGTGCGGCGCTGTAAAATTTGATTTGAAATTAGGACCTCGGGGCAAGCTCTTCAATAGCCAGTTTTTATTTTCTGCCAGCATTTTAATCACTCTTGGGCTTAAAGTGGATGACCAACATAATGCCTCTATGTTTAATAGAACAGTTCATATCTTGAAGGCCAGTTAACTGAATTCAGGGATCTGTCATCTGCCCAACATTAGTCTTTTCTGTTTCCTGTCTATTTATGAAGATAGCTCTGCACTCCAGCCAGCTCTCAGAGAAGAGCAACTCTTTCTTTCTCTTGCTTTTTTCCCCCCTCTTTTCTTTTTTTTTTTTTTTTTTTTCCTCCGAATTTCCTCAGAGCTCTGAGATTTTGGTGATCCCTTAAAGGAGCCGGGCAGGGGCTGCCCCGTTCGTGTCACCAGATGGGGCAGGGAGGGGAGGGACAGATGGAAGAGTCAGATTTCCCAGAGAAACGGGATGGTGGGAAGGGAAAAGTGATACCTAAGCCTCGTGCACCTCCTTGGGGTTCACATTCGGGCGTGTGTGAGTAGGGAGAGCAGGAAACTGGGGAGGAAATAGAGGTTTGGAAATAGGGGAGGAAATAGAGGTTTGGAAATTGGGGAGGAAATAGAGGTTTGGAAATTGGGGAGGAAATAGAGGTTTGGAAATTGGGGAGGAAGTAGAGGTTTGGAAATTGGGGAGGAAATAGAGGTTTGGAAATAAGGGAGGAAATAGAGGTTTGGAAATTGGGGAGGAAATGGAGGTTTGGAAATTGGGGAGGAAATAGAGGTTTGCAAGAGCTGGTGTCCAGGTCACTCTGCACGTAGGAGAACAGGAGACTGCAGAAGGTTTGGTCAAATTGCCAGGGTGGTTTGGTGTGTTTGGGTTGTTTGAACACTCTGGACGGGTTCATGCTGACAATCCATGCCCATGTTTGCTGGGGAGGTGCCAGGCTGGTGGCTGCCCCTGGAATGGGGGATGTTTTGTGGGGACAGTGCTGGGGCAGGTGACCCTGGTGTGCCCACAGGGAAATCCTCGTGCATGTGAGGCCTAAACCAGAGGTTTAAAGCCATTTAGTGAATGGGAGGGGGTTTTGCTGGTTTAGGAGCTGCTCTGGGAGTTGTCATTTCCCCAGCACAGCTCAGCCTGAGTTCCCTGCAGCCAGCAGTGTCCTGCCCCTCCTGTCCTCAGCTGGGAGGGCTGTCAGCGTGGTTACAAGCCAAGGTGACATTTCAAAAAGCAGCACCACAGTGCAAACTGCCCTTTTCTATCAAAGACATGAGGGTTGGAACAGATGTTCCCTCCAAGGTTTGGTTTAGGTGGCTCTGAGTGCTCATTGTGAGTGTGACTGGGGAGGGGACTGCAGCCCCCAGGCTGCCCCACACTGACCACAGGTCACTGACTGCTGCTGGCTTCTGATTGAGTTACAACTGGGCAAAGCTGACAGCAGCAGCCCAGAGAAGAAGGGAAAATCTTTCATCTCCCATTACTAATTATGATCTGTTGCACATTAAAATGAATTCTTAGTAAGCTGAAATCTGTGGTTAGTTTGCCAGAAATGAAACAACTTCAGGCACACATTAGGATATTTCAGTCTCCATCATCTGATGCCTTTATTGTCTTTATTTGTCCGAAACCAACAGAATCCAGCTTGTTTTCCACGCTGCTCCTCGTGCAGATGCAGGAGCAGAGTGGCTCACCAGGGCTGGGGATCCAGGAGAGGTTAACATATTCAGCAGCATCAAGCAGAGCTTTTCATTCACGTTCAAATGGAGCTGTGTGGGTGGCTCCACAATGTGGGCAACGCTTTTCATTGAAGAATCTGAATATTTTGTGAGGAAGTGAATAGTTGCAAATAATCTTTTCTGTAACACTGAAATAAAGAACAAACGAGCTATTCTCAGAACGTACTGAAGCCTTACTGTCTTCAGTGATTTAACAGAGCTATACAGAAAAAAATACTCCAAACTTGACAGATTCATATCCTAATCTTTTGCTCCTTCATCAGGAGACTGTGTGGTGTGTGTAGCTGATACTGGTTAAAGCAGGAGTTAAAAGGCTTCATTTGGTCCAGCGCTGCCTTTTAGGAAATAGAACTCAAATTCTTAAATTATAAATGTCAGCTAGAACCCCAATAGCCAACATGGGGCCGGGTACATCCCCAAAACACCCAGCAGCTCCTGTGTGCCAGAATTTTGGCTTCTGCCAGGCCACTGAGGACACTTTGGGGCTTCATGTGAACATGTCAGGGCAGAGGTGGAGTCCCCATCCCAGCAGGCATTGAAAGGATGTGGCACTTGGGGACGTGGGTTCCTGGAGGCTTTGGCAGTGGAACACTTGGGCTCGATGATCCTAGAGCGCTTTTCCAACCTCAGGGATTCTCTGCTGGAACGTGCCAGTGAATTTTTGCTCTCATTATTTTACTGAGGTGGTTTTCCCTGAGTGCCGGGTTTGAAGGGCAGGGCCAGACTTGGGGAGTCCCCAGATGCCGATGACAATCCACAGCCCTGCCCTGCTGCATTCCCACCCGTGATCTCCAGCAGGGGTGAGGTGGGATTTCCCTGCAGTCTGCACTCATAAAGCACTGCAGGAATTCAGGGCAGCTGCTCCAGCCCCGTGTGCTCTGTGTTCCCAAATAATAAAACTTGAGCAAGTCCAGGGGATCTCCAAGGCAAGGCTGAGTAGGTCAGAATCAGCCTTCACTAAACGTGATTAACTTTATCCATCTCCCGGTGCATTTCTTTCCAATCCACTCCAGTGCTTGATTTAATTTTCCTTTTATGTAAACTCCAAGATTTAGCTTCATTAGGGTGATTGCAGGGATTCCCTGCTCACAGCCGGCTGCTCCCTGATCCCTCCGGGGGTTTCCTACCAACCCCTCCAGCCTGGGGCTCCGGGGCCAAAACTGCAGGGCATGGGCTGGAAAAGTTGCTCAGAGAGGGGATCGAGTTGGAATTCTGCTCAGGATAATGAGCAGCAGCTCAGATCTGCTGGGGAGGAGAGGAGCAAGCTCAGGTCAGGATCTCTGCTGGGATCCAGCCTGGGGAAGGTTTGTGTCTGTGTTCCTGAGCATCCTGTGGATTTCATGATCAGTAGATGCTGCTCTTCTTTGTATTTTTAATAATTAAAAATCAGTTTTGAAATAATTTTCAACAGATTTTGTAAAAACTGCAGTGCCCTTACTCTGAATTCCCCATTTTGCCTGTGCCCAGAAATGTATCATGTGCTGCACAAGCTTTTAGCTGTTTTTACCTTTCCTAACAAGTTCAAAACCCAGCCACAATCGTTTTCAAGCTTTAGGAGGTTAATATTGTATAGACCATTTTAACCACCATTTTAAACTTGTTTTATCAACAAAAGAAAAGAAAGGACTTCTGGCTTTTTCCACAATATTAGATCTATCATATCAGAGTCCTTTATTGAATATTTTATTGACCGTCTGCTTGCCCCATGCTAACCTGCCTGACATCCAAAGTTTCTCCTCTCTGGAGAGGCCACGTCAGCTCCCATTAAGCAGCTGAGCGTGAATTTTCCCTTCTTTCCTGTGGATAAACTCCATCCCAGCAGGAGGAACCTGGTGCCCCCCAGGGACAGCCAGAGCCAGAGCCAGCAGCTCGGGGTGGATTTAAGGTGGCCTTGGCAGGGCTGGGCTCCACACACGAGGATCTTCCCTTTGGGGCTTGCATCAGCATTTTGTATAATTTTGCTTTACACAAATGTAAAGGTATCGAAGAGGAAAATTCCTTCCCCTGGCAAGTTAATTACTTGACTTCTCATAGAAGCAAAGCTTGAAGCAAAAGGGAAGAGGAAAATGCCTAAATTGGGCAGCCTGTCCAGGAACAGGCGTTTGATGTCCTGAGCTGTTGCAGTTTTGATTGCCTCCCTTAATTTTGCAATTTTTTTCATGTTATTAATATTTTACTTTCTGCACCCCTTCCTTTTTAAATGGCACAATATTTAAATTCTCTGTTTTCTGTTTTCCTAGAAAACCAGAAAAAGATTTTAGGGTTTTATGGCCATACAAACCCTGGCTGGGCATCCTTGAGAGCTCTGTGCTGAGCCTGCTGCCCTCTCAATAACGTGCCCGTGGTTTTTTGCTGTGCTATGTGACATTTACTAAATAGTTTTAATATGAAATAGGTATAAATCTTTCATAATTCCTCAGCTGACATGGTTGAAATAATGGACAATGTCATTATGTGCCTTCCTTCGTATGCAACGATTGTTTGACAGACATTGTGGCGTCTCTGAGCAAAGCATCAGGCCAAGGGAAAAGAAAATTTTCCTCCAAGCCATTAAATATTTTAGGCCACCTTTCATGGC
>VYXF01012762.1:106188-119392 GCA_013397295.1 Polioptila caerulea | reverse complement strand
TTTTTTTTTTTTATCAGAGTCTCAAAATATTTAGATATTTGTTTTCCTTCACAGAATAAGAATTCGCACAAGAACTTAAAGCAGGACAGCTCTACCTGAGCTTTACTATTTTTGAAAAGCTCTCAGAAAGAAAAAAAAAAAAGCAAATTTGGAAGAACAGATTATTAGATTGTGTTTCTAAGTGTATTTTCCTTGTGGTGGAGTTGGAGGAATGAACAAAGTTGGTTCAAATTATATCTCTGGGACTGCAGTGTGTTGGCAGCAACGTGTGTGTAACTCAAAATGCAACAAGAAATGGAGGAAATTTAATTTTTTAATTGTAGTTATGGAGGTCTGTGGAGAAGGGTGAAGGCAGCTTTGGGTTTTTAGTGCCTTTCTTTTCCAAACTCGGTGTCAGATGTTGTAACTTAATTTATTTTCCCATTAGCTTTTGCTAATGATACTAAAACTTCCTTTAAAAGCTTTCCTAATTAATGATCTTCTTGCACCCAAACAAAAACTATATTGTCTTTGAGAAGTGCCTGAGTATTTTAAAAACAACGGGCTGTTGGTAGGTTTTATTGCCTCATGAATTTGGGGTCAACACACCTATTATTTGCCAGAGTTAATTTGTGCTGGGTTATTGACTGTCGGCTTGTTGGGGATATCTGACTCTTGTAAAAGTTACACTCATCTCAAATGGTTGTAATTTTATTCTTGGTGCTCTGGTGCCACAATATTTAGCTCATAAAAGAAGGGGAACAGTTGTACAAAGGCAGGTATTTAACTTCAGGCTCCTGAGAGTGAGGGAACGAGGTTGTCATTGCTCTTTGTATTCCTTCTCTCTAGAGCTGAATGGGTTTCATTTTCTTTTAGGCAAGGAAATTTTAACTTGGTTAAAATCATAAGACACGTTTTAAAAGTGCAAGATCCTTAGTGTTAGGATTTGTCAGTTTTTAATCAGACTTTTCAGGTGGCTCTGTCTGAGCTCAGGGCTGCTCCAAGGGGAAGTTTGGCCACTTGCAAAGGGCTCAGTGGCACTAAAATAACCCAACTCCCTGCCAAAACGTTGGGAGAGCTTCGTTTGATGTGTAACTTGTGTGGCAAGGGAAAAATATCCCCCTTGGACACCCCAAACTGGAAGGAAGCACAGCAGATAGTAAAGCTGGCAGTTGGTTTAAAAAATCCCTCAGAAACCATCCCTTTGGTGTTTACAATTCAGAATTAACCTGGGGAATCATTCCTTCTGGTTTCCCAAGTGTCTGCCTCCATCCCAAATCTGAGCCATTTGTCCTTGTGGGGTAAAACCCAGAGTTTTCTGTAAACCAGCCTTCAAATTCTCAGTGCCAAGCCCAGAGTCCCTCGCTGTGCCTTGCTCTCTGAACTCCAGTCGATAAAAAGTTCCTCAGCAGAATCCAAATTAGCACCAGGAAGTCATGACCTGTAATGTGGGAGTTGGAAAATATCCATTCATTCTGCAGGGGTGCCCTGGGAAATCAGGTGTTCCTGTGTAGGAAATTCAGGAGAGTGCTGAGCTTGATCCTGTTATCCCAGTGGTTTCCCAATCCTGGTTTTTTTTTTCTCCTTAATGCCCAAATAAGTTATTATTCCTTTGCTTCATTCTGGGCCGACAGAAACAATTCAGAAATACTGCTCAGCATTCTGGATCTCTGCAGATTCAGGGGCAGCTGACAGGAGTCTGTTCTGACACCCTTGGCACAGTCACTTCCTATTAGAAAGGGGAGGGCTCTTCTGACCCCTAAACCCAGCCCTGCTGAGCAGGTGACAGCCGAAATCTTTGCTTGATTTCCAGCAAGCTCTGGCTTTTGCCTTTCTGCAGTGGATATTTATTGCAGAGAAAGGGGGGAAGCATCTGAGACTGGTTGAAGTCAAGTGCAGGAGTTTCCCTGCCTGCCACAGCCACCCTGAGGAACTGAAGCCTCTCTGCTTATCCTGCACTCACCTGAGGTGCACACGATCTCTGTTCTGGTGGCTTCATAAATAACCACCCCAATCCTTCCTGGATTAATTTTGCTAGTTTACAGTGTGTGTGTGTAGCTTTTAAAACTGGAAAACCAAAAGCTGGCTCTGTTCTTTTTCTCATGAAATTGTAGCCAGAGCAGGGAATTCATAGCTAAGCTCTTACTCAGTGGCTACTGTATTATAAATAACTCTTCACCTTGGCCCCATTTCTCCAGCCATTACTCACTGTGAGTAGCACTTACTCACGAGCATGGAGTAGCAGAGAAGTCGATGTTTCTGCTGTCATTACTCCCAGTTTTAGTAGCCTGGCACATCAGGAGAGACTTCATTTTCAAACAAGGCATCGCTTTCCTCAAGGAGTGGCAAGTTTTCCTTCCCGGTAAGGCTACACTTGCAAAAATTAGCCTGAGGAATTAGTACTGAAGAGAAATCACAAATTAAAGCAGGGAAAAGTGGGGAGAAACTATAGCCTGGGATGTTTAGAAGGGTGTGTGCCTAAAAGTGGTGCTGTGGTTTTTGCTTGGGCACTGTCAGGAGTGTGGAGCAGCTCGGGAGCCCTGACGGGAGAGGCATCACCTCACCATCACTCTGCTTTGCTTTCAAAGTGTAAATTAACTTAAAGGTTCAAAGCTTTTGGGAAAGATTCCAGACCAGAGGTCATCTTTGCTGGGTGATTTATTGGCTGGCCTGTGTTTGCCCACATCTCCAGTGTTTACCAGCTGAGGGAGTTTATGAAATTTTGATGCAGGAATTAGGTTGTTGCTCATCTTGTAGCTCCTTGCTCATATTATTGACAGTACCACTGAACTGCTTGAGGCAGATAGTATCTCAGTGATCACTGTGCTATTTCAGCTCTCCACTGCTGACAACATCAGAAGTGTTTTAACAGGGTTTTAATGGGCAGCCTCTGCAGCTCCTTGGAGGGTTGCAAAGAGCTGCTGTGAAAACCCTTTTCTGCCGCTCTGAGCTGACATGCCCTCCTTTCCTTGCCTTCCCTTGCCTTCCCCATGCAGCTGCCGCCTGTCTCCGTGGCTGCAGCACTGGTGACAAATCCTCCTGCTGTGGGCCAGGCGCTGTTCGAGTCCCTGCATCTCCCAGGGGAGCTGTGAAGAGGAACAACACGGCTGTGAAACGGCTGGGAAGGGCAGGGACCCCAAAGTGCAGCCCCAAATCCCCCCCTCTGCAGCTCCTGCAAACAGCATCACTCCCATTACACCCATGCACAACACCGAGCTTCCCCCTCTTGTTCTGTTGCTCACAACATGTTTTGTACGATACCCCAGAGCAAAACTTCACCATCCTGAAGCCAGCAACCTTTATTTTCCAGCAGGGAACAGAATGGGGTGGAATAAATCCCCCCTTTTCTCAAGACAAAGCGTTGATTTGATGGCAGCAGTTTCTAGCTCAGTGGTTGCCTTGCTCTGCTTGTTACCAGAAATGAGGCTTGGAGAACAGCTTTCTTTGCACCATGGAAAAGCTTTCTCCTCCCTATTTTGCTTAATATAACTATAATGTGCCCTTTATCACACTTCAACTTGAGTAATCCCAGTTTGGAAATAGTGCAGAAATACCCATGGGAAAAAGCACGAGAAATGTACATTATAAAAAACACACAGGCCCAGCTCAAAAGATCCACTGACATGTAAATTTAATTAAAAAATTATAGGTTTTCAATGAGGGCTTGTGTCTTCAATTTACCAGTTTCCATGACTTCTCCAGCAAAAGTGTTTCTTTTTTGCATTCTTGGTGGAAAACACGCTGAGGGCTATTCCAGTCTCCAAGAAGAGTCTCTATTCTGTGTCACAGGGAAAAAATAAAATTACCCAAAATATGTACACTTGAAATAAGTAAGAAAAATATCCATTTTCCTGTTTTGTTTTATTCCTATCCTCTAACAAAAGTTAAACTTTCCAGTAACCAGCAGTGCATGAAAAAGCATGTCCTAACTGTGTGAATAAGCTTCCTTTGGATTGCATGTGCAAATTTGAGGGTATTTTTGTTCTTTCCATGAAAGAGGCGTGAGATTGGATAAAATAGTGGTGAGTGGGTGAGCAGAAGAAGAGCTGATGGCCAAAGGTAGAGGCTCATGGTATAAAATGTCACTATTCAAAGAGGATTCTAGCTTAAAGAAGAGAATCCCAAAGTTTTATTATTGAAAATGATTAATTTCTTCACCAACTGCATATTTAAGGGAAGAAATCCCATCAGGGGAACCCCACCTTCCTTGGTGGGATGTCCCAGGACCAAGGGGTGTCCAAAATCCAGAGAATTCTCCTCAATGTCCTCAGCCTCAAATCCTGAGGGAAAATCAAACTCGACTCTCCCGGCTGCTAAAACTTGAAAGGAAAATCCAGAGGCCTTTGGAAGTCAGCAGGATTAAATGCTTTCCTTAACTCTATTCTTCCATCCACTCTTCTTTCAGCAAAGCCCTGTGCAGGCTGAACCTCTCAAATATCAGGGTATATAAAAGCTACTTCTGCTTAATACCCATTATTTCAGTTTTTAATGCAGTAAAGGCAGTGGCTTTTGTGGTGCTTTCTGAAGTCCAAAGCAGCTGCTCAAAGGACCAAATCTTTGGGTTAAGAGAGAGGAAAGAACCCCTTGTCTTTGGAATTTCAGCCCCTCAGTAAATAAATGGAGGAGATGTTCAGAGCAGAGCTGTGACTTTCACACTTTCTGCCTCCGAGCTTGTGGGTTCTGCTGCAAGTTGCAGCACTGAAAACCACTGTGGGTTTTGTTTCTCTAACTTAATTAATAAAAACAATTCATCAGTAGCTGATTGCTTTCAGAGTGGTTTTTCCCTGAGTCAGCTCACTGTGGAAGAGGTTCATTATAAATTACAATGAGCAAAACAAAAAGAAATAGGCAGAATAAAGCTTCTGATGTGGTGGGCTTCTCTTTGCCGAGTTTATTTGAGGAAACTTGTAGCCAAAAATGCTGCATTCTCATTTATATACATTGTTCCATGTCTAAAATGAAAACAAAAAATAGAGTTGAAATGAGCAAGAGCAGAAGGGACTGAGGGAAGGAAAAGGAGCCAGTGCTGCTTCAGACTTATTTTCATGCAGATTGTTTGTCACCTGTGCTGGTTCAGTGGCTGCTTTGAAGTTAGTCTGGCATTAGTGTTGTGCCTTAGGCAAGGTTGTTTGCTGCCTCTCTGTCCATGTTATTTCACTTGCTTTTATGTTCCCCTCTATCTCCCAGACTTGCTCTGCCAATTTGGATGTAGTTGTACGAAACTTGGCTTTTGGTTTTCCCCTGTTTGCTCACACCAGCCATCCTTTACCCTGCAGAAAGACACTTGGTGAATGAAAGGCATTGCATTGGCCTGCTCAGTCCTAAATTTCTCATAAACAAAAATGGAATATTTTTACTCTTGTTTCTTAACACATTCTAAACATTCACAACCAAGTAGAAGTCAGAGGGTCAGAGACTCATTCATTCCAAGGGGGAATCTGGTGGAATTGTGCCTCTGCTGGTTGGACTCCATGAGCCCAGAGGTCTTTTCCAACCTGAACGATCCCGTGGCTCATCTGGGTGCACAAAGGGATTCCAGCAGATGTGTGAGGATCTGCCTGTCCAGTAGGTTTGGACTGTGCAGGATCAATACAGAGATTTAAGGGATGAATTCATCCCTGCAGCTGTTTCTTGAACATCATGGAGCAGAACCCAGGCTGCAATTGCACAAGTTATGTCCCTGCTTGAATCCTCCCTGTCTCCTTTCTTTCATCCCCAAATATGTTTTTATCCCACCTAGCAGGTGCTGCGTAGCCAAAGGGCACTTCCTTATTCAGGGTTGAAGAGCTCCCTTTAAAATAGACCCTGGGTTCAATCACCCAAAATAATGGCTTAAATTTCCTTATGTTGCCTGTGCTTCTTCAGCATGTGGAGCAAACGTAAACTGCAAATTTAAAAAAAAATAAATAAATAAAAAAGAGGGAAAATAAAATGTCTCTTGTGCTTCCCAGGTCCAGGGCACAGCACCCATCACCCCAAGTGCCCAGGCCAGGGCCACGGTGACAGTCTGAGACTCTGGGTCATGCTTTGTAACATCCATTTGTATTTATGGCCTGATTCTGAAGGGTATTAAATGTATAAAATATGTATGTTGAAGTGATGCATTTGAATTGCCAAGTCACTCCACCGTTAATGTGCTTTTAAGTGTTTTCATGACGATGTGCTTAGGTAGGAACAAATTGAGCTTGTAGGGAAGTTTAGGGAAGATAAAATTTAGGATGCCTTGAGCTTCTTCAGATGGCTTTAGCAGCAGGAGGAGGCAGGACTGCAGTGGGGCTTTCCTTCCCAGTGATTTTGTCTGCAGCAGGAGCCAGCCAGGTATAAAACAGAGATGTCAGCGAGCAGCTGATCTGTGAGGGCTTTGGCAGAGGTGAGGGTGTCCCTGCTGGTGGCTGTGACCATCCCAAACCTCTGCCATGGCTCTCCAGTGCCAGAGATGAGGCTGCTCATCCTGCAGATATTCCCAGTCACATGCTGCAGAGCGTTTTAGGCAAATTTCGTTGAAGCAGCTGTCGGATGAAAACTATCAAAGCTCAGTTTTGTTCCTGGAGCTCTCGGAATATTCCTCATGGGTTCCTGGGGCTGAAAGCAGTCATGTGTGGCAAAGCCACACTGCCAGGCTCTTGTGCTCTGGAATTTAGAGGGAAATGAGGATCCTCTCCCTCTCCTTGACTTCCACTGCTGCCTCTTCCTTCGTTTCCATGCGCTGAGGTCTGGCAGTCGTGGAACTGGGCAGCTCCTTTCTTAAAATGCAATATTTACCCTGTGCCACTTCTGAGCCTGCGTCCTCAGCGACAGAATTGATTCAGTTGGTGCTGCTGCACTTTTAATGTTCCCTTTTATGTTCATGTTTGTTCCAACAGAGTGGCCACTAGCACAGACGACTTGAACTTGTATCACCCGCAAACTGACAACGCTGGAGCCACCAGTTTGTCATTATCCCTCCTAGTGTATCTGATTTAATTTTGCAACACTGGATTAATTCTTAAAATTGCAGTGCTTTTTGCTCGTTAATGGTCAGTAAATGATTCGGGGGGCAGGGGGAGGGTTGGTGGGGGAATGGAATTCATCAGTTTTGCAGTCGTTTTAATTCTTCTCGTTTTAAGTTGTTCTATAAATATGTCTTTATGGATGTAGTTTTACTAGCTTAAAAACATCTAATTGAAAACAGTTGCTTAAATCTCTTTGGATCAAGGAGGCAGTAATAAGCAAAGAGAGTATCTTATCCCTGCAATCCAGAAACGCTTAGTGACTGGTATACTCAGTGCATGTGTAATCAGCTTCTTGTTTCATCTAAAAACCTTCGCTCTTTTGGTGTGATTTAGTACTTCCCCAGCAGCATGATTTCCCTTGTCTGTAAGATTATCAACGAGTGAAACAAAATATATCAACCAAAACTGGCCTAGCAGGCAGAAGTGTTTGGAGAAGCCTCTCCTCGGTTTGTGCCCTCTCGTCGTGGGGCGGGCGCGCTTGGAAATGAGTCCTGGAAATGGACATTTTGTTGTACATTATGTAATGTTATCCTTCTGACTTAACGTTTGCATCAGGCAGGACTGATCTCTGCTGTTTTGTAATGCCCCCCAGCAGATGAAGCCTCTCTCAGAGGAGATCAGCCTGGGCATTTACCCACTGACGCTGCTTGGGAGTCCCAAAGCACTGAGCTCCCAGGGATAAGAAGCCCCTGCTTCCTGAATTCTGTGGGGTTGGGTTTGGCAAAGGGGGATATTGCTGTGATTTGGGTTTGGGGCCTTGTGTACTGTTTGTTGAATGTCAGAAACGTGGCCCCTTTGGGGCTGATGAGATGTAACGACTGCAGATCTCTGTGTGGGGATGTTCGGATGATGTGAACGCTTGAAATTCTGTTGTTAATACATTTAAACAAAAATGACTGATGACCACTCTGGCTGCTGGCCTGTTTTTTCAAGGCTCCTACCTGCGTCCCTCTGGTTTGAAATGTTGTGCCATTTTCCAGAGGGATCCTCAGAAAGTGCCCCAGCAAACCTCGGAAGTCTGTAAATGGTCCGTGGCTCGTTTCCAAGTGGGGAAGCCAGGGGAAGAAAGCTGGTCTGTGCTGGGGGAGAGGGAAGGAGAAACCACAAGTTTTACTTTGTGCAAGTGGGAAGTGAACCAGGTTCAATTACGTGGGATTTAGTGATCTTTTTGTTTTAAACATCTGTGTTATTCATCTGAATTGGACTGTCCACATGGTCCGTTGTAATGTCTCATTAGGAGTCGTAATTAATGGAGGTGATAATTTCATAAATTGCAAGCCCACATTTAATAAGATTTTGTGTATCTTATTCCTTAAACAGGCAAACTGTGCCACGGACTTCACTCAGAAAGTTGTGTCATTTTCCTTTTTTGTTTATTATCTTTTGAAATGTCAAATTATTCCCCACAAATCTCTCAGTCTGAAGGATTCGGGCTCAGCAGTGTGGCAGCACCACAGGACTAAAGAGCACACACTTGTGCAGCTTCTGATTCCTTGTCCAGGGTTAAAACTCAGAGTTCAACCCCTGAAAATTCTTTTTCCGAGTCTTTGTGATAAGCAAGCAGCACTTCACACAAGGCCTTTGTTGGAAATCACCCGTGGTTTGGGCTTTAAGAAATGCCTAAGTGTGTTCTGCCCATCTAAAAGCCATCCATTACAAAAAATAATCAGACATCCTTTTTTTCCCCTCGTACATTTGTGTCATTCTGCGAATCAGAAGCATTTTGTGTGCTAAGGGCAATGTGCTTTGCTTTTGGAATTCCTGAGTTTCGCTAAAACCCTGGGGCATAGTTTGTTCAGGAGACCTGAGGTGACCTGTAAATGGGAGCTGCTGTGTCCCTTTGCTGCTTAGCAAGATCATTTTAAAGAGAAAGTGAAATGCAGTGTCCAGATATAATGTGATAACATCATAATCCAAAGAGAAAAGCAGTATTTTTATATTAGCTGACCCATTGAAAGCATGATCCTCCAAGATGAGCAGCTTCCTCATTTGTAAATGACAAATCTCAAGTGGAAAAAAAAATATTGAACCCAAAAATCCTTCTGCAAGCAGGACTGGGCCCAAGAGTTTCTGTGGAGGTTTGGATTCTCTGGATGCTGAGCTCTCTGCAGGCAGGGAAGGTGGAGGAGAAAGGAATATCTGGTTTGCTTATAGGGTAATGTGCTGTCCTGTTTGGGCACCAGCCTTTCCATTCTTCTGGACTCCAACCCTCAGTTTTTCCCCACAATCCCAGTGACTGTCTATGAACACCCTGACAGTCCAAAAATAATGAGGAGGGCCCTGCTCCTTGTCCTCATTTCCCATGGAAAGCAGGAAATGTCGTGTTTGAGCTCCTGAGCTGCCATCCTACACCTTAATTCCCCTTAAAATTAATGAAGAATCTTTATTCCTGTTGCCTTGGAGTTGGATTCGTTTCTAAGCTCTGAATATTTGAGCTTCCCTCAGGGGAAGGGTGAATCTGTGTCTCCCTGGGGACCCTCTGCATCCCCAAATTGTGTCCGTGCAGGGCAGCCCCTCCCGTGCTGAGGTGCCAAAGGAAGTTCTTGCAGCAGTCGGGAATTTGGGTGGGATTTGCCTCCATCTGCCAGCGTTTCCAGATGGAAAGGAGCAACTGCCTGCTCCTGGACGGGGCCATCTCCAGTCACCTCCACCGGGGCTGGGCTCTGTTTTCAGAGCAGGAGGACAGATGTTATTTCACTGCACTATCTGGAGGCTTTTCCTCCTCCCCCAGCCCTGCCATAGGTGCTCGTCTTTTGAACCAAGACGAATTCCACGGGAAGTGTTAGAAAGTTCAGTTCCATTTCCAGGGGGTTTTTGAAGGATCCCTCCCTTTCCTTGCACGGCGGGTTAGGAACGTGTTAAAGCCGGTGGTAAAGTAATTTATGAAGGGCAGCTGGAGTTCAAAAGGTTCAAATATACAAGTTCAGTTCCAGCATCGTTTGGATCTTCACACCTCAGTGTCCCAACAGAGAAACTGGATACTGAGTTTTTACAGGTTTTACTGTAAAAACGGAGCCCTCCAGAACTTTCAGTAACTAATGGATTTTGCAGGAGTGATTTGACTAGCCTGGATGTCCATTAGCTGGTTTGCTTTGATGTCTTTGCTGGAAACCTAAATGGCTTTTACTTGCACTTTTCTTTTTTTTTACCAGTTCTGTGTTTGCAGGAGATGTCTTTTGTATCACAGTAGCCAGTAGGAAAAAAAAGCCATGTACTCAAAAATTGGAGGAGCATTTAATCACAGAATATCCTGACTAGAATTTAAACTGTGCCTTCTCAAGAAAGTTTCCATCTGCAGCTCACCAATCCTGAGCTGACTACATGCAGTTTTAATCTTCTGGTTCTTGAATTCCTTCTTTTCTGTGTGGCTTTGGTGGTGTTAAAATTTAATCCTCAGGAGCTACATTGTATTGAATCTATATTTCTCTCTTTTCCTTGCTTGTCCTACTTTATTACTGGGTATGGGGTTGGAAATATCCTGAAAAATCTGTGTTTTCTAATGTGGGGATGATTGATAAAATATCTTTCTCCTCATGAGTAGTTCAAGAAAGTTTCCTCTTGTATTTATTGAGCTGCCAGATACTTGGCATCCCTAATTTCATGTAATATAAATGTTATATAACTATTCCTATTAGAGGTGCACACTTTTGGTGGGCAACTCTTAAAAGTATCTTGCTGATTTAAAAGAATTTTTCATCATTATGTCCTTTGTGTGCCCCTTCCACTGAGTTTGTCTCTTTTCCATCACCAGTGAGAATTCACTTTGTACACTGATGTTAACAGCAAACTTACTCTGTGTTGGAAAACGATGCAGAATAAGGAAAAAAATACTGGAAAACCACAGATTTTCAGGGATATTTCAGTGATAATTGTGGACATTTTACACATGGAAAAACTGGCTGGCACAAGAGGAATGATCAAACCACTTCCATTTGGAGGAGGGGGCATGGGCTGGGGATGTTCCTCCCTGTCAGAAGTTCTTGGGAGGAAGGAGGTGTTGGAGCTGCTGTGCTTCCCCACACGAGGGTTTTATTTTGTGGTGGAAAATCGAATCTTTCCGAGACCATTCCTCTTGGGTCTCAGTCTGAAGTCTGCTTTATATTGGGAGATTGGCATGAAATCCACAGCACTTAAGAGGATAAAGGCCTTTGTCTCCAAAATGTACATTTTTTTTTTTTTTTGGAATTGTAAAGGCAGTGGAACAAGAAATGGTTTTAAGTATATAATGTTAAAATTCAACCTTGTAATCCTTTCTTGAGTAAAAATATGTTATAGATCAATTTTATCAATTCCTATATTTTTTCCATGTGTTTGAGAGCATTCACTTAAAAAAAAAAAAACCAAGCCAACCTTCCACATTTAACTAAAAATTGAAGAATTAAAAAAGTTAATTACAACCTATAAGGACCTACTGTCATAAGCAGAGTGGCATCCTCTGGTTACTCTGTAGGAACCATTTGATTTCTGGGAGAATCATGGGAGACTTTAAAGATAAATTCAATAAAATTCCATTTCTCTTATTACCTTCCTTATTTACGTTGTCACTTTAAAGGACCCCAAACTCTGTTTGTACCCGAGGGCAGCTCCTTAGCTTCAAGGGAAATGAAATAATATTGTGAGAATTGTTGTGCTATAAAGAACCTGCAGTGTTTGGAGCCTTCCCCTGCTTCCTTGAAATATTCCAGGAGTAGAAGAAATACAAGAAATCCTGGGAAGCAAAGAGGGCAGGCTGGGGAAGGGGTGAGAGTGGAAAAGGGGGGAGGAGATGGCTCTGTCTGCACGTGTGTGCTCAGTCCTCAGTCTGCAGCAAAGGGGACACAGAGACAAAATCAAGAGAAGGAGTTTGAAAGGAATAAAAGATTTATTCAGAAAGCACATTAGAAATTATCTCAGCTAAATAGATGGAAACAAGAGCAGACCCCTGATAATGTCAGTTCTTCTGGCACCACTGACTTAAATCAGTTTACACGAGCTCAGGATTGGGGCAGACTGGCTCAGATTAATTTTTTAATCTGAACTTCCAACTTCCTTGCTTAGTATATTAAATTTTACCTTTTCAACCTCGTAGATTATTATGCAACAAAAAGAGAATTGCCACAGGTGCTCACCTGGAGAGAAAAGGGATGAAATAGGTCAGATGTGTGATGAGCTTTGATGTCAGACTAGAAGAGCGTGGGCTTGGATGGGATTTGGGGAAGGAATTCTTGGCCCTGGCACAGAGCAGCTGGGGCTGCCCCTGGATCCCTGGAAGTGTCCCTGGACAGGGCTTGGAGCAGCCTGGGACAGTGGGAGGTGTCCCTGGACATGGCAGGGGATGGAATGAGATGAGCTTCAAGGTCCCTCCCAACCCACATTACTCTGGGATTCTCTGTTTCTATCTATTTTCCCAAAAAGCCACACTCGTGGCTTCCCAAGAACCACAGCCTGTGACATTTTCCAAGTGAGTTTTGCCCCCAAAATCCCTCACACACACACACACAAAAGTATTTCTTCTGTTTGTGCTCAGCTCTGGGCAAGGCAGCCCCAGCTTTGTGCCTGCCCCTTGTACTTTGTGCAGCTCAGGTCCTTGAATTCAGAATTTTCTCCAATGCCCCGTTTGGGCAGTTGCTTTGTTGGCCACTGTTTCAGTTCCAGTCAGATTTAGGGTACAGCATGGGCAGTGTGGGATGCATTTGTGCTCAGGGAGCAGCAAAGGGCTTTGGCCATCCCCTAAAGGCACCTCCTGCAGCCAGGCTCACTTTTAAAGTGAGCCAGCATCACTTGGATGTGGCTGAGGTGCAGCAATTTGGGAATTGCTCCCAGCTGGTGGGGAAATGATTTCCAAGCAAGCTGGGTGGCTCTTTAACAGCTCCTCCCAGTAGAAATAAGCTAAAATATAACGAAATTGTTGCTTTGACAAATAATCTAACGAGCCACTCGACTTGCTTTATGGATTGAATGGAGTTCCTTGACAGTTATTATTATTTTCTAATGATATTAAGTTATAAATTATTAACAAGTGTTTAATTTCAGTCCAAACAGACCCAACAAAAGGGATTTGTGCAGTTATGAATTGCAGCAAAATACAAAATAGTTGAGCTTTTAGTAAACGCAAACTTGGAGACCCTGGTTATTTCTCCTTCTTTCAACAGCCAGTCATGAAACTTTCTTGCCCTTTTCACCTTTAAACTTCATTTGAACTTGGAAAGAAGACTTGTGAATTGTGGAGGGGGGAGGAAAAAAAAAAAAAAAAG
>VYXF01012762.1:67667-105876 GCA_013397295.1 Polioptila caerulea | reverse complement strand
AAAGGCTGATTATCCAAACAAGAATTTGGACCGCATCAGCTGGAGCAGTTAAATTCTAGTTAGTAAAACTTGGCACCTCCAGAGCTTGGAATGTTACAATTACAGCTGGATCCTGGTTTGGTAGGAGCCGTACAAAGCAATAAAAGTGGAGATTTTTATCTTTATAGGACATAGCTTAACTCTTTGAACGCAGAGGGGTAAGTGCCAAATGTTACAGTTAGTGCTCAGACCCAAAATTCGGGGCCAGGAAATGGGATCAACAGTTGTATCCACGCTCCTGTGTGGATGCTCATTATCCTCCAGGATTCCTCTGACATAAGGAGCAGGATACCAGCAGCAGCTTGTTGTTGAACTCCCTTGCCTTCCTGTTGTCTTTTCGACAGCGTTGCTGTGGTTTTATTTGAATTTCGCTTTTTTTTTGTGTTTCCTGTTGCTGTGAAAAAGCTTTGTGTCCTTGAAGGATCTGGGCGATCCCTGGAATTGCTGTGATTCTCATCCCTCTGGAAAACTGTCTTCAACACTGGCTTGAAATGCTGGTGGAGCTGCTGCAGGGTGGGCAGGAAGCAGAAATTGGGTTTCCTTGGAGCAAACTGCTGTTGACCATCCCACACTTGTTTGCCCTCCTTTCCTACAGAGAGGCCTTGGCTTTGATTAGTCACTTGCAAAGCTGAACTTTGGCTTTCTGGTTGTGTAATAAATAGCTCTGGTTGCCAGTCAGAAAACGAAAGTTCTCCTCCTCAAATTAAACCAAGAGCCCTTATGGTTAGCCTAGAACAAATCAATGCCTTTGCATTCATTCCCATGGAGTGGGGCCACTTGACAGCTTTCCCTGATGGAGCTCTGGCCTTTGGATTCTCTCAGCTTCTTTTTTAAGAAATTGTTTGTTGTTTGCATTTTCTGCAAACCTTAGTGAGGAATAAGAATTGAAATTCAAGCAGCCAGGACTATCCAGAGTGTTTGCAAGAACCCCCCTGCTAGATAATGGTCACCAGGCTGCACGTGGAGTTTTATCTTTGGTCTCCTTTGCACAGAATAAAAGTTCCCATTTGTTGAACGTGGAGAAGTTCATTTCCTTTCTCGTGGCAGTTTTGCCATGTCCCAGTGTACTTTTGTCAGTGACAAATAATATGGATAAGGTGATTGCTGCAGGCAGGAGAGCAGGGTTTCTCTGAATGGAAGGAAGGACTTGGCTTTTCTTGCCTTGAAAACCAAGGAGTTGAAGATTTTTCATCAAGATAAACGTGCAGATCCATCAGGTACAGCTCGGTCTGGGAGGAATGATACCAACTGGAAGTAAGAAAGACCTAAGGAAAAATTGCTGGTTAATGTTTACTCTTTAATTACTGCTTTAATGGAGTGACTTTACAACGTGACCTTCCCAGTGGTGGCTGCTTTAGAAGGGGGGATTTGGGTGCCGTGGGCTCCTGGCAAGGAGCAGGAGCTGTTGGCTTTGGATCCAGCACTCAGCATTTTCCATGCTCATGGCTCAAGGGAGAGCTTCTCCCCCTGGAACCAGGACTCTGGGCAACTTTGGGCCCCTTCCCATCAAACTGCTGGCTTTTTTGGGGGGGACCATGGAGCCTGCAGGAGGAGGAACCCAACCCTGCAGTCTGAGGGTGGATATTTGGACTTGTTGGAAGTTTCCTGCTGTGTGCCTGGGCGGCCAGCAAGAGCTCCCTCTCCCGGTTTTGGGGAGGGATTTGGTTCTTGCTCTGTGTTCCTTTGCTCTCAGCCAGCACTGAGGAGCAGCAGGGATGCCCCCTGAGTCTTTTCCATGACAATATTTCATTTCAAGCACCAACATTTGCTTTCTGGCCAGAAGAAATCCTCTGTTCATTCCATCTGCTCTCCTTGCTTTTTGTGTGTGCTGAGCAGTGAGAGGGCTGAGGTGGGGCTGTGCTGCAGACCTGTGTGTCCATCCAGGAAATATCCTTGGGTTTCAAGAGGAAAGGAATCCACAGGGCAGTTGGGATTGATCACAGAGCTGTTGATGGAGGGAATCTCAGATTTTAGACTCTCTTCAGACAGTTGGGAGAGACTTCCAGCTGCCAAGGAGGAATCAGCAGGGATGCTCCATGGATAAATGTGAGCAGCAAGCTGGACACAGGTTCAGTCCAGCAGCTTTGCTCTTCAAATATTTCCTGTAATGCTAATTAAGAAATAATCTTGGATTTTAGGTAGCTAATATTGTGTTCAGAAATTATTCCCAGTCTTGATTTTTCTCATCTGTGGCCTTAATTCATCTCCTCCTCTGTTTGGGAGATTTATTCCTGAATCTGCAGGGGAGGCAGGGAGAGGGAGCAGGGCAGGGGCTGGGTGCCATTCCTGAGCTCTCTTGGAATTAAGAGTTCTCACCCTTTTTATTTCATGGGCTTCTTGTAAATTAACATCCACTTGAACCTTAAACCCAGTTCAGATTAAATCACAGAGGAAAAAAGAAGAAAGTTCACAGTGAAGGAGTCAAAGTGAGAAGGGTCCTCAGTAAAATTGCACCAGGCAGTCAGAGCTGTACTTGGGAAAGAAAATTAATTTCTCATCGTGCATGAGTTGAACTCAAAATGCCCACTTGTGTTAGGAAACAGAAAGAAAAGATTTTGAACTGTTTTCTCCCTGAAATTGTTGCTACAGGAGCCACTCTTGATGTTCCAGATGCATTATAACAAGCCAAATTATTTTGAATTTATTTATTCTTAATATTAGGTATAAAATATTTTCCATACAAGCCCGAATAACTGTTCAAAATTCACATTTTGATCTGTGTTTTGATTTCTCAGGACTGGTGGAACACACAAAAATATTTTTTTGTATATTTGTAGCCTTCTGAGGGAAGCAGAATGGTTTGGGAGTTGTTTAAATCAGAGTTCTCAGTACAGTCAGAGTTTTAGGTGAACGGAACAGCAGCCAAATCTGTTGGTTCTTGTGGGTTGATTGTTTGTTGTTTAAAGCTCAATTAAAATAATTTTTGTAAAAAGGAGGAGGAGAACTCAAATGAAATGTTGATATCTGTGATAACTCTGCAATGCAGCTTTTTTCTCACAAATTGTGCTTGGAATGGAGGGTTAGATGGATGGCCATAGCTGAAAATAATAATAAGGAAATTCTATTTATGCCACAAGTTAAGAATTCCCATCACCAGCAAATCCTAATTTACTACTTCATCTGATTTCTGATGGGAAAAATCTAATTGCTTTTGTACTGGAAATAAAGTTGATTGAACTCTGAGTTTTTCCAGTGCCTCCAAAGGTTATTTCCCAAGCAGTCTCTTTTACAAACTGCACTGGTTTGTAGTTTATCTGCTTTTTTCAGCAGATGAACACTGACTATTATTATTATATGTAGGGGAAGGGAGACTCTTCATTCTGCCCTCTGTTAATGTATTGGGAGGTGGGACATTTATTTGACTTCCAGAACTTCCCATGAAATCTCCTGTTAGAGATGTGATGGCAGAAATTCCCGAGAGATAAAACTCTTGTGATACAGGGAGCAGCTAAATGTCATTTTGGGGAGTTTCTTGGTTTCATATCAAGCTCTGCAGTTTCTTTCTAGAAAGAAAAACTTGAGGACTCCTGCTGCCTATAGGAACTGTTCAATCAATATTAACAGGCAACTTGTCAGGAGCACAATCCTTGGAAAAACTTACTCTGCATGTCCCTGGGCTTTAAATAGCAAATGTCAGTCATGAAAAACAGAGATTTATTTGTGTTTTTTCATTTTCTACAGAATTCTAGAATTTCGATTCCCTTTAGGAAGCAAAATAATAAAAACTAAAATTGATTTTGCCTTTATTTTATAGAATCAGGAACAATTTACTCACATTTATTCTGTGTCGTGGTGTAAGTTGATGGAATAATTTCAGTTGACCTGAGCAGTACCTGCTGGTGAGAGGAGAGCTGATCACAGGCCAGCAGCTTTATCACTCACCACAGTCTGCCTTGGCAAACTGTTTAACATGATCAGTAAAACCCAGCTTTTCTTGTGAGATATCCAACTCTCTCTGGTTTTGGCAAATCCCAAACTATTTGGAGCCTTGTGCTGCTGCAGGAAAGCTTTGCTGTGTAGCAATCCCAGGGAGAAAGGCTCAAAGCAAGGGTGGTGGTGTCCCTCAGACTGGGATCAAACCTTCCAAACCTCAAAGATTTCTACCAGAAGCTGCCCTTGAAAGCTTAGGTTGGGTTTTGCTTCTCACAGAAGTTGTTTTCCCATCGCTCTGGCAAATTCCCTTTGGTCCTTCCACCCAGCAGGAATGGGGCTGCCCTTTGAAAGGATGAGGAATTTGGATTTTTAAGATATCAGCACTGAGAAGCTGAAAATGAGCCCAAACTGCCCAAATGGCTTTGGATGGGTTTGCTTTCCATGTGGAGGAATTACTTAATTGGCAGAATTACATAACTGGAGGAACCAGTTGTTTTTGTAATTATGGTGATGTTTGTGTCTGCCAAGAGACTTGCAATGCAGCAGGTTTAAACTCATCCAATTAGTAACGAAATGGGGGTAATTAACCTATCTGTTAATGAAATGTGTGCACTGTGCTGCCCCCAGTGCCTGGTTTGGGGTTGGGTTCTTGGCATTACCCTGCCACAGAAAGCAGATTGAGCTCCTTATAATCGATATTTAAAGCATTTAGAGCCACAGAATCATTTAAATTGGAAAATACCTCTAAGATTGTGAAGCTTAAGTGCCCCAGCACTGCCAAGGCCACCACTAACTCATGTCCCCAAGTGCCACATCCACCAGGCATTTAAATCCCTGCAGGGATGGGGACTCCACCACTGCCATGGGCAGCTGTGCCAACCCTTGAGTGAAGGAATTTTCCCAAATACCCGACCTAATCCTCCCCTGGTGCAGCTTGAGGCCATTCCCTCTCATCCCACCTGGCAGATGAGCCCCAGGAGCCCCAGACCTCCTTACACTGAGCTGCAGAGTGAGAAGGTCCCCCCTGAGCTCCTTTTGCCCAGGCTGAGCCCCCCCAGCTCCCTCAGGCTCTCGGGGGGCTCCAGCCCTTCCCCAGCTCCGTTCCCCTCTGGGATGAGCCTCTCTCTGCCAGGTGATGGGCTGGAATATCCTCCTGAGGAGAACTTGGCTGGTTCCTGGGGCTTCTGGTGGCTCTGCACCCCCAGGCCTGAGGTCACGGGCAGTGGCGATTTTGGAGGGATGATCCTCCAGGGAGGGATGGTTCCCATCACACAGCCCAGAGATTATCGGGCACATGGAACCAATCAGCTATTTTTGATAGCAGGGACTGTGATAAACAGTGGGCAGGGATAGTGGGGCTCGTTCAGTGCTCAGGGAATAATTCAGGAAGAGTCACCCAAGGCTGGTCTCAGTGCAGAACTCACAGAAGGCTCCTCCAAGACAAGGAGCTCTCTGGATAAACTCCTGTGTGCAGCACTATGGAAAATTTTACTCAGCACTTGCCTTCCCTTGAAGTTGATTAATACAAGATTTCAGTGTTCCCAGTCCATTAATCTTCACAAGCACATCTGCATACTGAAAAATGTTTTTAAAAACAACATTAAAAAAAAAAAAAATACAGGCGCTGATAATTCTGAAGATAAAAAGGAACTTAAAAGAGCAACAATAAACTGCAGTTCACTTGCATGATGTGAATCCCAATCTAACATGAGAGAGGGGCTTTGCCACTTCAAATATTTTAATTGAATAAGAGGAAAAGATTGAAAAGTGGTTATTCTCCAGGCACTGGATGCAGTTCCCACTGTGAAATATTCTGGCCTGTGTTGCATCAAGTAATAGAACCTTGCAAGTCAAGGAGGTATTAGGGAAGTGTTAGAGACATCACAGGAGGAGCTGGAGGTGAGGTTTGGGCTGTTGAGAAAGTTCATTTCCCTGAAAAGAAACTAATAGTGGAGGTGTGGAAGAGTCAAATGCCAGGAGAGCAGGATTTGGGATTCAAGGAGTGCACAGCTACAAGTGGATATCTGAGCCATTCTTTTCCAGCACATTTGTTGGTACAAGCAGGGTAACAGCGATGTCCAGATGCCTGATATTTCCTGAAATGGAGGATTTTAAGGGTTCCCTTCACCTTCTGAAACTGCAGCTTAATGAACAACAAACCCCACAGTCAGTTTTATGGCCCTGGATTTCTATTGATTTTACCAAGTACTTTTGTAGTAAGGAGATCCCTGGAAAGCCTGCCAGGTAACTTTGAGATCCCTTTCCCATTTATCCCCAAAGTACTGAAAGCCCTTATTGTACAGGGCAGTGTCTGCTTCGAGGGGAGACAGCAAAACAAAACCTCCTGAACTCTGCTCAGCACTTCCAGGGGGGAATTGCTCTGTGAGGAATTTGGGGTTTACAGCTCAGGCAGGATCTTACCCTGAACCAGCCTTCATTTGATGGGCTGGGCCACTGCCAGGCACCTTCTGCCAGCTCTGGGGACAGCTGTGACATCTCCAGGGCTCAATTCCTGTATCTCCTCCCCAGCCAAGCTCTTCCAGCAAGGCACAAGAGCAAACCAAGCATGAAAAAGCTGAAAGTCTGGAAAATTCAGCTTAGCCCTTATTTAGTTCAGATTTTTACTGAAATTTACTGGATCCTAAGTTCATTTAAAGAACTAATTTTCTAGATCCGAGTGTTTTTATGGTGAGGGGGATGTTGTAAAGAAGTTGTTTATAATGGAGTTTATCTTAGGCATGGAACTTTTTTGCCAGCCTAGTATCAGGAACGGTCTGGAAAAACCTTCCAGTGGTGGTAGCTTAAGGAAGGGGACCAGGGTGGGGGAGAAAACCTAATAAAAATAGCTGAGATCATTCAACAGTTATCAAGAAACAGATACTGCAATTTTATAACAGAGAGCACTAAAAGTATATGCACTCTTAAAAGGCAATTAAAATGTATACTCCAAAACTATAAAACATTTTCTTTTCATCTGGAACATTGAGGGCAGATTACAACACATTAATAACGTTTTGTTTACAGTTCAGTTTCTGATGGCTTCCAAATGCAGTCTGTGTAGATTAACCAGAAGGAGTCCAGTTCTCTTTTAAGAGAGCTTGTAAAGGAAAGCAATGTGGTAAGATTGTTATGAAAAGCTGGTGTATTTAGGAAATAGCACTTAGCAGGGTCTCTCTGAATGGCTGCCAGGTCAGGAAGCTGAAGTGCAAGGCTTGGCCCTCGTTCAGGCCCCCCAGCCCCGGCTCCTTGACCACACAGTACGTCAGGAGCAGGGCCCGGCCAGGCAGGAGCCCCACCACGCCCCCGCCGCTTGGCACCGGCCTGTTCACATAACCCAGGGCTCCAGGGGAGGCAGGCAGCTGATTAAAATAGAAATGGATAAATAAAACAGGCCTGGGAATGGAGCAGGGCCTCGGTCCCGCTGCTGAGAGCCCTCGTCCCGCTGCTGCTCCTCATCCTCAGCCTGTGCCAGCTGTGCCCTGCGCAGGAGCACCAGGACATGGCCCCAAAATCCCTGTGAAAGGGGGCAGGGGGGTGGCTCTGAGCTGCACGAGGGTGGGTTTAGGTCAGATACACGGAAGGAATTGTTCCCTGGGAGGTTCTGGCACTGGGTGTCCAAGGCCAGGTCGGAGCCTTGCAACCAGCACTGGAATCAAACTCTGCTTTTTATTCTCCCAGTTGTATTGATGTTCAGCTGTAAAAAGACTTTCAGACTTGGTTGCATGATAATGAACCCACAACTCCACACGTCTCAGGTGTAGATCCCTCTGTCTGAATTATCCCTCTGGAGCAACTTGGGGTGGTGGAAGGGGTGGAGGGGCTGCCAGGGCAAACAGGTGCCTGAGCTCCTTCCCCTGCCCTCAGCGTGGTTCATCCACTGCAAGAACTTCTCCACATAACCCCCCAAATCCTCATTGTCATCCCAGAGTGTTTCCTGCACGCCCCATCTTCCTGATTTTTGTAATCACAGGAATGGGGGAAAACAGCATTGGCCTGGAATGAGTTTTGTTCATGGGGTTGTGGCTTCTGCCACTCCTGAGGTCTTTTTCATTGCTGTTCTTTTTTGGGAAAAGGTCAAAACGGGGCACACTGCTGGCCTAGCACACGGGGTCCTTCAGTATCTCTGCTGTCCATGTTTCCCTGTTTTTTCCCTGCTAGCCAGTTCTGTGTTAAGGAGAGTAATACAACAGAAAAACTTGATTTTTCTGCAATGCTGCAATGGTATATTTTATATTAAATGCAAAGGGGACACAATTGCCCTCCAGTCACTCCTTCATGAGAGCTGTCCTTTGGCAGGGCTTCCTTTCCCTGTGTAAATAAATGCTGATCATTTGTACAGGCTGTTTTCAGGGCTCTCAAACCACTCTTCTGCCCTTAGAAATTGATCCCCTGGTTAGAAAAATCTGCTTTTCACAGCCACTAAGTTCACCTCAAAAATATTTTTATAGAGAGATGGGGGGGGGGATAGAGTGCATGGTTCCATTCAGTGCTTGTGTTCCTGATGCCTCCTGCCTTTCCTTGGAAAGAGCCCGGGGTATTTGTAAGATGTTGTACATTAGCGACTCATCCGTTTGATGGGAAAATCTAATAAATTGCTGTTTCTCAGAACGGAGTAATTATACACCAAATTCAGTGTGTGCCTGTGAGAGAGGAACTTGAGCTTGTTCTTGGTTTCAGACAGTGTCTCATTAAGCCACCCTAATGCCTCGGATATGCAGCAGAAGACTCGGAACGTTAACACTTCCATTCTCATCTCCATAAATGAGGATTTGAACACATAATTCCCTGAGATGAGTCTATACCTCTTGATTTTTATTTCTAAATCTATGCTCGACTGGCAGATGTTGGGGAATAGCTTTTAGCATTTTTTCATTTAGATTCTGATTAAAAGATACGCTTTTTTTTTTTTTTTTTTTTTTCCCCTTAAAACCAGCAAAACTAATTATTCATGAGCGCAAAAATCATCATCCCCGGCTAAGAGATGTCTCAATTGAGGGTCAGCAGCAGATAACGTGGGGTCTGTAACAACTGTGGCCCAGAATGGTGTTTCTGGATTTCATTATCTGCAGGAATGGAGGAGAGGAGAAAGTTCAGGAGCTGCTGCTGCCTCTGCTCCCACCCTGAGTGCCAGGGAATGTGGGTTTGCTCAGGGCTCTGGGGTTCCTCTGCTCGCCCTCACTGGGCTTCAGCTCTCAGGGCATCATTCCCAGAGAGGAAAAAGAAAAAGAAAAGCTGTGGAATGAAGGAAGGAGCAGGGAAAAACTGTTTTTGAAGCTGCTGCAGGGTGACTGGATTCCTTCAGCTGTCCGTGTACTCCAAGGCCCACTCCTGGAATAGCACTTTTCCCATATTTATTATTCTTATCCTGCCCAGTTCCTGGTTATTTGTCACCACACCTTCATTGCCATCAGGATGGAAACATTTTCAGTTTCTTTGCTGCACTCCTGGTTTGCTTCCTGACGTTGTGCAGCACCTGAGATCGTGATCCTTTGGGCAGCTGGAGCAGGGGGGAAGGACCCAGGCTTGTCCCACTGTGCATTGTCTAAAACCCCTGACTCGGAGAAAAACAGTATATCTGATTTCATTAGCTGAGAGATCATAATCCAATTATTTTATTTTTAATTTCTCTTTCCTGAGCTCTTTTGCAGATGCTGCTTTTTGGCCCTTTGACAGAAGCCTTTCAGCCTTCCTTATGAAAATCCCAGACTGCAGCCTTCCGTGGGGGTATTTCTTGAGTTATAGAGTTAACCTGAGAAGGCAGAAAAAAGGCCTTATTACATGGCTACAAGCTGCCAGCTCCTCACTAATATTTTAAAGGTGTGGGTGCATGTGTTGCTCTTGTGTAGTATCAGTTCTCTGCGATTTTGTAAACAGAGCCCTGTGAACCCTGAGTACCCGAACTGCGGTGTGAAGGCAAAAGTAAAATTACTCATTTAAGGTCATCTGTTTTTACTGACACACCAAAGGTCCAGGAGAAGGAGTGAGCAAGCATCAGATTTCTCCAATACAGAATTTTTACAGTGGGAACGTGTTATAAAACATTCTGCCAGTGTTGTTTCCCTTGGGATTTAGAGTGAGAGACATGAAGGCTGACAACTCTCTTCCTGTTGTAGGTCAGAGCTTCAAGGAACTCTGTAATCTTCCCACCAGCTTTACTCTCTCCTGGAACTCACGGTTAAAATTAGATGCTGGCTGAACTTTAGCAGTTGAGTTTGAAAGCTTTTCAGAGGCAGAAATAAAACAACTGCAGAGGGGAGTTTTCTCACAGTGCCATTTTGAGAACGTCCCTTGCCCAGATGTTTTCATAAATCATGATTAGCAGGAGAGGCAAGTGGGCAGCATGGAAATCATCTCTGTGGGTGCTTTCTCTTGCAGCGAGGTGTCTTTCTTCAGGATGTTCCGTTGTGTTTTGGGTTCCTTTCTGGTTTTCTCACAGTTTCCCCTCCTGCCCCGCCGCTTGTCGAGCAGTTTCTGCCCCAGCAGAAAGCCAAAGATCAAACAAACAAGGGGGAAAGAGGGGGTGGCAAGGCCTTACAGTAAGTGCTGTGAGTTATGGACTGCCAAAGCAGGAATTAGGCAGGAATTGGGAAGCCTGGGCACACAGTCCAGGAGGGTGAGGTGTTCTGCTTAGTCTCTGCTGCAGGATGCTGTGCCCGGCCCGCTCGGAGCCCAGCCTGCCTTGATTACCCCTTTTATTCAGGACTCAAAACAGCTTGTAAATTTTTTTATCATTCCTTCCCAGATTGCGTGGAGTGGATTGTAGCCTTCCCTTGCCTTTTCCCACATCTGTTTTCCAAACTCATTACTTTCATGTTATTAGGTTCATTGAAAGCACCGTGTTTATTTCCATGCCGAGAGTTTATTTTCTTTATCTTTTGCATTAATGCAACAACTCCATCAAACGATGATTTATTTTAGAAAAATCACCATCTATCCATTTTTCCTGCATGTTAGTTGTTGCTAGCACTGCTTTTGTGCACAGACTGATTCTAACAGCCCTGAGAAGCTGCTGTTGTGAGTTCAGAGATGCTGTGCTGGGAATACTGTTTGTAATTTCAATTTCTCGTGAGAATAATGCTGTCATTTAGGAGGATGCTCTCCTGAGAAGAGCTTTCGTCCCCTGCTTGCTTGCACAGCACCTCACACAACATTTGTCTGATCCCAGCTGAACCCAAGAGCTTTTCTTTAATACAAATATTAACCTGAGCCTGTGGCCAGTCCAACAATGTTCTGAGGATGCTGAAATGTGCTTATCACTTGCCAGGCTGAATATTGTGCCTGTCTCACTCTTTATCTTATGTTTTTTGGTAGGTCTGTGTGTTATTTTTGCCACCTGCAGTTCCTGCTCCCAATTTCATAGTGGGGTGTTTGGGGTCTGGCTGATTTTTGCTCTGTATTAATAAAACGTCTAAAATATTTCCTCGGGCTGGGACCATCAGGTGCCTGTCCCATGGGAATAGCCAATATGATCCCAAATTCCACACAGGGACACGAGGTGGGGTTTGCAGAGCTCTCCTGTATTTAATCCAGCTTGGAATTTAGCATAAGAAATCCACAAACACCCCATGTGCTGTTTGTCATTAAATTCCCCTTTTCCTCATCGCAACTATGGACATTTCCTACAGATGAGAAAATTATGTATATGTGGCTAATCACCCTTAAAAATTCAAGTGGTATCTGTTGCAAAATCTGTGGAAGAGGATTTTTTGCTGGCTGTCCCCTGTGAGAGTGGCTGTGCTGCCAGCCTTGCTGCTGATGTGGCTTTTGGAGAACCAGCCAGGATCTGGGGGCTGAATTCCTTTGCACTTTAGGGACAGATCCTGAGCCCACAGGTCAATCTGGTTTCTGTGCATAAGAACTGCATCAGTCTCTGGAGATTTTTGCTGTTAGTGCATAAATTGTCCATCCCAAAGGCATCCTGAAAGCTTCACAGTAAACTTCTAGCCCTCCTCCCTCATCAGGTCCTATATCAACCAGTTCAGAGGGGTACAGAATTGTATTTTATTTAATGGTATTTTATCAAAATTTGCAGTTTGCCCCTCATTGTCCTCAGGTGCTTTGTTAATTTTATTTAGGATGAAGGCCCTGCACATTCTGGCTTAGAAACATTTGCTCTCCATTAGTATCCAGTAACCTCTGCTGGAAGTGCAGGAGAAGCCTTTGGCAACTGTAAGCAATTGCTGGTTATTAATGCCAAAGCTGTAAAAATGAAAATAGGAAGTCACTGCATAGGCTCTGAGTGTTGGTGTTGTTTACATTCCTAATTTGATTCACATATTAACCACAATTAACGTGCTCTCTGGATTTCAAGCATGTGTTTCTTCTATCACAGAATGGGGTTTTTTCCTCTGATGCTTTACTTCAGATTGTTCCTAGCTGGAAAAATTCAGGCAGTGAGGAGGAATTGGGCTTTGCATTATTTTAGGGAATATATTTGTTGCAATGGGGTGGGGATGTTCTGCTGTGCAGTGACACATTTAGCTGTGGTCGGGAGGGGAATTTTTTTAAATTCACTTTTTTTCTCTCTCTGACACTCCCAGATGGAGATGGTGTTCTTAATTACAGGTGGAGGAATAAGAATAATAATAATAGTAGTAGTAGTAGTAGTAGTTCCCTGAAGTCACACCTCTGCTTGAATCCTGGTCCTTCCCTGCTCCTGATAATCCCTCCTTTCTCACCCCACCCCCCTGATCTGATCTCCCTCATCCCCCCATTTTCTTTCATAGCCCTGTGGGCTATGGAAGGATTAATTGTACCAATAAACACAACTTTATTTTATAGTTTTATAGCACGATTAGCTATCAAATACTCCGTGCTAAAATAACATTTGCTAGGCTGTTTCAAGACAAAGTTTTGTTAGGCACAGCGGGCCTTTAATCCCCGGAGGAGTTCAGCTAACTAAATATAATATTAGTTAACATACTTTACTGATGTTAAGAAAATACTTCTGTGCTACTAAGAGAGATCCTTAGCCATGGTATTCCACTGGCAGCAATGGCTCCTTCTCTTTGCATGGAGTTTGTAAACTGGAGACCAATTTGGGTGATTAATTCTGTTCCTTCTTTTAATGGTGATAGATTTCTTCTATGGGAAGTTCCCATCAGAGTTACAGACAGTGCTTGATTCTGTCATCGTGCTATTAATTAAGATATTTGAGGAAATTGCTGTTTACATAAGCTTTTGAGAGCTCACAGTTAGGAACAGCACTTCATCCCTCTTGTGCCATTTTTCCACTGATCTAATTCCCCTGCCTCCATTGGGCTCCTTGAGATTTATTTCTGATACAATTCCCCTCAGTCCTTGCCAAATCACAGGATCCCAGAAGGAAGGGACCTGAAAGATGCCCCAGTGCCACCCCTGCCATATCCAGAGACACTTTCCACGATCCCAGGGTGCTCCAAGCCCTGTCCAGCCTGGCCCTGGGCACTTCCAGGGATCCAGGGGCAGCCACAGCTTCCCTGGGCACCTCTGCCAGGACCTCACCTCCCTCAAAGGGAGGAATTCCTTCCATATATTGGCAATCAATATTATTTATCCAATATCCAGAATATACCTTCCCAAGAACGTGAGGGTTAAACTACAGAGTACTCTCCCAGGAGGTGACAACCTCACCGTGTAAAACATTTAAAGTGAGCCCAGTGTCTCTGTAGAGAGCAATGCTGTGTGTGAGAGAGGAAGGGATGGGATAATGGGATGGGATGGGATGGGATAATGGGATGGGATGGGATGGGATGGGATGGGATGGGATGGGATAATGGGATGGGATAATGGGATGGGATGGGATGGGATGGCCCTGCAATTTCTGAATGCACTTGGGAGTTTCCATGTGATACAAATGAGGAAGACTGAACCCAAACCCAAGTAGAGCATCAAGAAATATTCCAGTGGAATATTCAGGGAGCTCTCCTACCTCCGAGGAAGCTTCTGTCCCGTGTTAAGAGCAGGTGGGTGTCCCTAGCATGGAGTGTCTGTGATCTCAAGGGCTGCTCACTGCTGAGAGGGGCTCGGAGTTTCTTGCATGTTAAGGACTGAGAGTAAAACTCTCCAAAGTCTTTCAAGTGACCAGATTGTTATAAAATCCATGACTCAGTGGCGCCTTCCCTCCTGTCCTCGGAGTGTCGACCGCCCTTTATGCTATGTTAGCAACTCCTATGTTTTGATCCAGTATAATCCAAATGTATTTAGTCTGTATTTTATTCCACTTTGTAAACACGTTTTTTCCATAGCTGCAAATGTCTCCACAATTATTTGTTTCAATTTGTAAATTGAACAAAAGGCTTTAATAAACAATGTCCTCAGGCAGCCTCTCGTCTTCTTCTCATGAAGAAAGATGATTTCTAAACCCTGTAAACTCCTTAGAAATTCAAAGGGAAAGCTCCCACCATTTTGTCCAGCTTGACCATTTAGAAGTTCAGAGCACTTCTTGCCATGAATAAACTCTGTAGCCGAGTTTGTAAATAGAGTTTGGGATGACAAGTTGGTATTTTGGAGCCTGCTGCTGGTGGCACTGCTCTCACCCAGTGGCACAACAGTAAGAAGTTGGAGGAGACTGCAAGGCACTTTATTGCTTGATTCAGTGTTCAGCTACGCTCTGCAGCTGACCAGAATATTTGATTTTATGCTTTGGATTTCTGCTTATGGCTGCTGAGCTGTAATTAGACAAGTCTGAGCTCCATCAAGCAGCTCCTGCAAACACAGGAGCCCTCACGTCACGGCGGGCTGGGAGCGCCAGCAGAAGCAAGGCTGCAAACTTTGCTGCAAATTCCAACTTCTTGTAGCATCCCAAGTCCACAGCTGTTTCCCTGCATTTTAGCAGTGACTGAGACAGCCTTTAGCTTCCCTAGATCCCGAGGAATTTGAGCTGGAGAATTCCTGATTCACGTTGTTTAAATCACTTATATAAAAGCGTACGATGCACTTACTCATGTGTGTTGATAACATACACACAGCCATTCAGAGGCAGGAATTCAATCTCCAAACATTGGAGTGGTTACAAAAGAAAGTAAATCTTGTGCTGGTTCAGCTCATCTCAGGATGAGGATGAAGGATTTGGGGAAGGAGGAAACAAGAACAGCCAAAGCCCAACTAGAACTGAATGTGGCTGCTGCTGTAAAAGACACAAAAATGCTTCTACAAATCCATCACCAACAAAAGGAGGGTGTGGAGGAGAATCTCCATCCTTTCTTCAGTTCAAAACTGATTTTCAGGAGAAAACTGCTGGGGTTTTGCTGACAGATCACCAACTGGTTTTCCAACCTTTATTAAATCTCTCTCCTTGGTACCTGTTGCACACACACTGAGTTTCAGTGTGTTTATCTGCCCATGTTGGTTTTCCTGGAAACAGGAGGGGGTGAGATGGTTTATTCTCTTATTTAAAAAAAGAAAAAAATCTTTTTTTATCATCCTTTCCCTGGGGATGGAGCTGATAATATATAATATTACATCTGTGGTTCCCTGCTCGGTGACACTGTCTTTCTCCCAAGTCTTTTGCTCATTTTGTGCAAAATAATGGCGTGTGAGGTTTTTGTTTTGGCTCTGGCCAGATTCTTCTCCCATTGACTTCATTGTTAGTGCTAATAAAACCATGGGAAATGTTTTGATGGGTAGAAGATTGCAGGGGCTTGAGGTTTAAGCTTTGATACTGTATTGGCTGCTGCACATAATCTTTGGTAAACCAAAGATAAAAAGCAAAGCTTGTTTTAGAAAGCCATGGGCTTTTCAGAATGACGCTTGGCAAATTTTGGTCCTCACTTCGTCAAGTATTTGTCCACATATCAGTAGTTTTGTGCCTGTGTTTACACTCATTTCGCCTCCAGGCTTGTTTTAGTAAGTTGGATAAAGTGTTTATTATGTGGGTTGCAAAATATGTTCCTTAATGGTGACCTAACCCGTGGTGCCACAGAGACTGGGGGCTGTTGGGATCTCCTGTTGTGCAACAGAGAGTGGGGCAGGTAACCACAAGGCAGCCTTGGCCACCCTTTAGGGAGCCTGGATGGTTGTGGCAGGGCAGGACTCTGCTTTCCGCTCCCTCAGCGTTCCCCGTTTGCTTGGCTTGGCTGCAGGCTCCTGGCAGGCTCTGCTCCAGTCTCTTCCACTGCCCAGAGCCTCCCCTCTTTGAAAATCAGAGCAAATTGCAGCAGCTCCAGGGACTGGCACTGGGATCACAGTGGTGTCAAGGCAGCTTGTGGTGCCGGTTCCATGGGCAGAGTGTCTGGGGGAGCTGCTGGGGAAGGTCTGTGAGGCTCTGTGGAGGATGAGGAACCCTCTGCAGGACAGCCCTGACCCCATGGAGGAGCCAGGCTGAGAGCCTGAGCCACCCCTAAGATCAGCAGCTCACCTCAGGCTCACCTGGTGGTCCAAAATCCAGCGTACCTGGCTTCTCTCTGCAGACAGCCCATACCCACCCCTGTCTGCCCCTATAAAACCCCAGCCTCTGACCCCAGGAGCTTTCTGTCCCTGGCTCCCTTCACAGAGGCACTGACCATAAAGCCAGCTCTGGGAATTGCCACACAGGCTCCTCTCTCTCCTTCCTGCGTTGGCCTGGGGATTCCAGCATCGAGCTGAAATCACAGGAGCTGAAATCACTGCTCTGAGCTGAAATCACTGCTCTGAGCTGAAATCACAGGAGCTGAAATCTCTGCTCTGAGCTGAAATCACTGCTCTGAGCTGAAATCACTGCTCTGAGCTGAAATCACAGGAGCTGAAATCTCTGCTCTGAGCTGAGAGCACTTGCTGGAATTCCCCACACAGCCAAGGAAGCAGGGCTCTGCTCCTAGAAGGTGTTCTCTTGGAGACATTTCTCTCTGGGAAGGATGCAGACCCCTGGGTGAAACTCTCACCCAGCTTTCCTGCTGGATCACTTCTCCTCACCCTTTAACCTCTCCTTGGCTTGGAGCTGCTCAGGTCTGTAGCCTCTTCAGAGCAGTTGTGTGAACACTTCACAAAATTTCAGCTGATTTTAAGCTGGATTTTGGGAGTTTGTTTCCATCCCTCATGTGGTTTCAGGGGATCTCCCACGTGTCATCTCCCAAATTGCTCTGGGTGTTCAGGAACTTTCTCAGAAAAAGCTCCAGCCAAATCTCATTTAGCAACTCTTAACCTAATGGAGGCTAAAGAATTTACTCTAAAATATAAGTTAGGCCATGGTCCTTCCAGAGCCAGAGTGCCTCCTGCAGATTCTCCTGGAATAAATAACACTGAGAAAGTTTGCTCTCTTTAATGCAATAATATGTAGGAAGGTAGGACTTGTATTAAATTACTTTATATGTGATAAGATGTGATTATAATAAAGAAGGAGATTTATGATTGCTATAAAAAGAAATGTGATTGTATTATAGTTTAAATAAGTTATTTGCATTTCAGATTTATTTTGGAGTGGTGTCTTTAGGCACCAGCTGCACACTGGGTTCACATGTGCCAGGAGCTGTACAGAGAAAACAAGATTATTGCTGCTTCAGGAGCCTTGAGGGAAGTTGTGGCTTCCCGAGTTGTATCTGGGAATAAAAGTGTGTTTCATGTGAGACCTTTTCCCTTCACTGCTGGCCAGTAAAAATTACTTTGAGAATGGAGCTGGAAGGTGTGTCATGATCAAAACCTAGTGGGTCCCCCTAAAAGGCATCTTAGGAAATTCTTTTTCCACTCTAGTTCAATTTAAAAAAATTTTTACAGTTATTTTAAGTACAGACATCCATTCCCCCAGCAGGTACAACTGAGATCCGAGGCTGTGTAAATAATGTAGGTCGAGCTGACTTGGATGAGGTGCAAATTGGGATCACACGTCTGCTGGAGTGGAGTGATTTACATTCTCTGGTTACAGCAGTTAATTGTGGGTGCCCTGATAAGACTTGTTTACTGCCACATCAGCTTGTCCCAGGCCTGCTGAGCATCAGCACGGGCTGATTGAAGGCTTGATTACCGATTCTGCTTACTGCTGCAAGGGTTTCGTGCAGACAAAATCAAAATGCCTTCACCTACAGCCTGCTCAGCACCTGAAATTCCCATTTCGGGTTCTTCTCCGCACCCTCCGGGAGCAGAAGTGTTAAAGGATGAAGTCATCTGAAAACGCGTGTTTGGGAGAATTCTGAGCTCCAGACACCTTTTCTGAGCCTAATGAAGGGCTGAACTTGGTGCCTGCATGGAGAGACCCTGCCCATCCCAGGGAATTCGGATTTTTTAGGGAAATGGCTGTGCCCGTGCTCAGTCCCCAGATCTGGGCTGTGAAGATCCCATTCCTGTCCAGCTGCCAGGGATGGTGCTGGGGGCTCCAAGGAAAGCCAGCATTTTCCCAGTTACCTTCTTGGTGAGATTCCCACGCAGCAGAACGGGAGCAGCTCAGCTCCTCGCTCCCAGCCTGCCAAGTTTCCACTCCTTTTGTAGGCACAGGCTCGTGCCTGGGGATGGCAGGGAAAGGGCAGGATCCAGGGGCAGCTCCAGCAACCTTCCTTCCCTGGAATTTCCACACGTGAGGGCAAGGATGAGCCTCCACAGAGAGATATTGTGCAGATGGGATGGGGCCCAGCCTGACTCCATCCCCTTCCTCTTGGCCCCACAGGAGTTTTCTTTCCTCTGTGTTTTTCTCTTCCGTCTTCCTCAGCTTGTGGCAGCCCCAACCCCAAGAAACCTTAAAATAAATTCTCATTAAACACCATTCCAGAGGGTGGGGGATGCTCCTAAACCATTGCTTGTGTGAAAACAAATCTTAACCAAAGCTTTAAGCCCCTCTCATACCTGTATGGGAAGGCTCAGATTGCTGGTTTTCCCCTAAATTGGAAGAAAAGCAGCATCGTGGCTCCAATGTTTTTGGACATTCTGGGTGTTCTTTCACACCCTTGAACAACCCCACTTGAGCATCCGTGGATACATCAAAGATACAACGTGGAGAGTTGTGAAACAGCCGACAGAAAACCTTGGTGGCAAAGGAACATCCTTGGTGATCTGAAATCTAAGCTGGAATCACTGGAAAAGTGCCCTGTGGGCAAAACATCCATACAGGAGTAATTTTATTCCTCAAGGTTGTCCCCAGGACAACTCCACAGAGGAATTTCAGCCTCACTGTGAAGAGGAGGGGTAAGGAATGAGCTCAGTCACTCAAAAGAAAAATTCAGCAAACTTTCAAATAATGCATCTTGAATGCCAATATGTTGTATAGGTTGCAAGACGCTGGTTAATGAATGTTGAATTAGGATGTCAATATTTCCATTCTCCAACCTTTTAGAGTAATTTTGCATGAATATTAAAAAAAAAACCCAAAAACAAACAAAACAACTAAAACATCCAGCTCATGTTTGTGCAGGATTCATTTTTCAAGGGCAGCTTGATCTGGCCAGAAAGTTTCAGTCCAAGCAGTGGCAGCTGAAAGATGCCACTGTCACCTCCGTGGGTCTGGGGAAGTGCAGGGTGGGTCTGCACGTGTTTTGTGGCTTCTCTGTGTGTTCCTGCAAATGAGAACATCAAATCCTATCAACATTGTGGTGAATTTTAGTTTGATTTTTGTGTTCTTGTAGGAGGTCCTGCTGTGTTGGGGTTGCTGGGATTCTGGGAGAGCTTAAAGAGACACGGACACGGAGACAGGGAAGGACTTTGCTGGGCTTTGGGCACCTGGCTGTGAGCTCCTCTGGTCTCAGAGGGGTCACCTGTGCAGGGAGAGGTGCCTGAGCCCCCAAGCATGACTTCACCAGTGCCTAAAGTTGCATTCTTTGCACATCTGAGCCTCTCGACCCAGTGCAATTCCTGCTGGTGATGCAAATCTCCCAGCGCTGAGTTCATCTTAGACCTGGGCTTAATTTTTGGATGAGCAGCAGAGGCTTCTGTGGTTTTACAGTGCAGAAGGAACTGGTCATTTCCCTAAAAAATGATGGATTTGAAATCCATTCAAATGAGATATTTCTGTCTTGTGACAAGAGCTTAATCGCTTCTTGCATTTGTGTTTGGAAACGTATTCTTTGAACTTTTGTGTAACGCTCAGCCAGTATAAGGCAAACATTCTTCTTCAGCTGGTAATAGGCTGTCTGGTGTCTGTAATTCAGTTATTTAGCTTTAAAATTAACTGTATATATTTGTAAGTTTTTAATTAAGATGTGTTTCTACTCGGAGCTTTTCAGAGCTTACTCAGAGGAGCATCAAACACTCCACAGTTTTGGTCTTTCCTCTCTGCCTATTAGCTTCTCCCCCTCTGCTTATAAATTTCTGATGACAGACATAAACATTTACCTCCGTGGGCATTACTTAACTCTGAGATCACTTTGTTCTATAAATACAAATAAATAAAAGGCCCTTTAATGGGTGAGGGGAAGCCAGCAGTGAAGTGGTTAAAGGTTTGTGCCGGCAGCCTGGCCAGCAGGAGCTGGCGGTGTGGAGCAAGGGGGACGCCAGCCTGTCTCTAAACTTTTTGGCCCTCCCTGAGTGCAGAGATGAAGGAAGAGCCCTCTATAAATCACTGGAGATTAGAGACCCTGTTCTTGCCGACTCTGCAGGGTTGCACTGCTTAATGTCAAAGCCTCACGTATTACTTTAACAGCACTCCTTTTCTTTATTAAATCCACTTTGAAATAAAAAAAATGATGATCTTTCCAGTGAGGGGGAGAAGGTCTAAAAGGATTTAGAAAGTATCTGTTATGTTACATTACGGAGACTAATAACTGCACAGGGAGTAGGTAACATTTTTGCACCATTTCAGAAAGTAAAATGAATAGACTTTACAGAGTTTTCCTCCTTCAAAATATTTATTGCTGTTGATTTTGAGGAACTTTTGCGGGCTCCTCAGTAAAGGTGGACCGAGCGTGAATGCCGGCGGGGATTTCCCTCCAGGTCTGCAAAATTAAATTTGCATCTTCATTTTTGCACGTCCTGCAGCATCTGGTTTTAGATTCCTTTTTTTTTTTTAACCTTTGGATTTATTCTGGAGGAATTTTTTTCTGTCTCTATCTCCATCTGAGTGTGATGAAGACATATTTTAAACAGCTGTATCTGTGTCAAATGTCAGTGTTTGCTCCCAGCCTCGCTGTCTTGAGGACATTCAGAGGCTTCGAGGCACTGCATAGTTATCAACTATTATGACCTGATTTCTTCTGATTTGTGAAAGCCACCTTAGGCAGGATATGATACTTTTTGTTTAACGTGTGAGGTTAATGGGATTGTTTTTATGTAAAACCCTGTTGTTTTTCCACACGCATTTAGTTACCTCCTTTAGTGCATTGCATCCCACCTAACAAATCTCCCGAGGCAGAGGAATTGCACATATGTATTTTTTCTGCACATAAGTGTTTCAGATCCTCCAGGTCATTTAGTATCCATTAGGACACTAAAGCTTCTTACTGTTTTCTCATTAATAGTCGAGTCTGTTACCACGACAAAAACAATTTCTGGGAGACAGGATTCTTTGAGAAACATCCCTGATGAAAGTCCTGGAAATCCTAACAACAAATGTTGTCAAGTTAGATTTCAGCGAAGCATTTCTGTTTCACTGTGCAGCATTATGCCCCAGGAATGTAGTTTTTCTTTTAGTCTCATGACTTTAAACACAACATTGGCATGAAACCCATTAAGAATAACAGATTTATAAGCTCTTGTTGATGGATTCTGTTCAAGTGCAGTAGGATGGAAGGTGAAAATATTTTTAGTCTTTAAACGTATTAAAAATAAACTGTGATTATTTTAATTCTCTACATTTGAAGTCATTTGCTTCCTTGCCACCGTACCCGGGGTGTTTTTCTGCCCGTTCACAGTTCATTTACGATACAGTTTTGAAGTTTGGAAATAGTTCACACCTATAAAACGCGGTTTTGCGTTTGCCAGGGAAAATGAATATTGTTTTGCAATGCATCTTATCCAAAAGTTGACAAGTAACAGCTTTTTTTGCTGCCTTGCTCTGACAAACAGCTTGAAGGTATCACCTTTGTAGGCGGCTGCCGCAATGAACTGCAGATATTCATTTATGGCTGTTTGTACTCCGGGTGTTCTTTCATGTGCTCAGGAATATTGCCCAGTTCCAAAGTATGAGCTCTTAAAATAACTGGAAATGGGGGTGGGGTCAGGATTTTGTATAAACAGGGCGAGTTTCTGGGGCTGGCTGGATGCACTGGAGGATCCCAAGAGCTCGGTGTAGCCGAGCAGGAGGTTATCACATCCCAGAGCAGCGAGGCCGACGTTCCGCCCGGCAGTTGGTGTTTTATTAGGAGAGAACAACTCTATAAAAGGAACAGGAGATTCAATCATAATATAGCGGGGTGACATGAAGGCAGCTGACAGCATGGCTTCAAAACCCATTTAAGATCCAAGAAAAGTTGCCACAAGTAATGTGCTGCAGCTGGGGAGAGCGTTTTGGAAAAAAGCAGAACCTGCCACAGCCCTGCGGATTCGCGTTCCCGAGCGCAGCCGTCGCCTCGCACGGAAAGGCTGGGCTGGGCTGGGCCCTCCTTACCACCCACAGGCAGGGCTGGGAAAGATCTCTCACCCCGTGTTTGTGTGTGTTTTTCCTGCTGAAAGTGGTTTGGGGAGAAGTGGGAAGCAATGACCAGTCTGGTGGTTTGGGTTGGGAGGAGAGGGAACGAAGCGTTGGCTGCGAGGTGCGGAGCGTGTTCCTCTGGAGGGGGTTTGCTGGTGGAAGCAGCTGCCTCCAAGAAAAGCCCTTTGGAAAAGGGAAAGTGCTCCAAGGAGGGGATTTTTACCAGTACGTGAAGAAGTGAAATGCAATTTAAAGTAAAATTTAAAAAATATTACTTTCTTCCCCTTAATTCTTTCTGCTGTCTAGTAGTTGATGAAGTCTCTGTTCTTTGGGTCGTCTCTGCTGGATGGAACATTCCCCAGGCAGGTGGTGGAGTCACTGTCCTTGGAAGAGTCCAAAAAAATCAGTAGATGTGGCACTTCCAGCGTGGTTTAGTGGGCATGGGGGAGTTAGGCCAAAGGTTGGACTTGATGATCTTGGAGGTCTTTTCCAACCTCAGTAATTCTGTGATTCCATGATCAGCACTGTCTGTCTTTCATCTCTCTTCCTCTGAAACCCGTGAGCCAAGTCCTGAGAGGTGCAAAGCCCTTCTAAATCTGAGGCAAAGACTGGAACATTTAAAAGTATAAACTTAGCTGTGCCAGAACTGGTTTGGTTTGGGACTGCTTAAACCCAAGCGAGTGAACTGGAATAATTTGGAAATAGGATACTCTAGTGTGTCCAGCCTAAGAATGTACTTCTAAAGGTGGTTAAATTTGCATTTTTGAAAGAAAGCTGGGAAGAACTTCATGCCTGCTCTCATGTGGCAGTGGCTTTACTGGGAAGTGACTGACAGCTGGATGGATTTTCCAAGGGCAGCAATATCAGCAAGGGTGGTGTTTGTATCTTGAGAGAAGTTGGCCAAATTTCTACTCAGCTACAATCCAAATCGAAGTTAACTGATATTTTGGCTGGAAGCAGCGTGTCATTTATGTAAGAAAAGGTCATCTTCTCCCTGGTAGAAGGTAATGCTAATTTAGGAATAAACAGCTTTTTTTTTTTTTAAGTTGTTCTTATAGAGGGGTTCTGTCACCCAAGAGACAGACACATGGAAAGGAGCGCAAAGAGAAGCACGATTAAAACAAATATCACTGGATTTTCTGAGTAATTACAAGGAATTTCTGCATGTTCTCTTCTACCAGGGCAACACAAAATACCGTGTAAAGAAAATTTCAGAATTAACACATAGGCTTGTGCTGCTTCCATACACAGGGAAGAAGCAGCCAGCACTGAAAAAGAATCCCTCAAACAAGCAAATCTTTCATTTTTAATTTACCTGTATTAGAAGCAGAATCAAAATAGTTACAGTAAGTGTTTGGGATTCCTTTTTTTATTAAAAAATTCCATGCCGATTGTATTTGTTGAAAAAACCAGAGGCATAGGTAGAATTAGGAAATCCAGGCTACCCCATCAGCCTCAGCATTGCATGGAATTGACTTTAAATGGGGCACCTGGTGACACTGACACAGAGAGGTGAAAAAGGAGCTCTGGAGTGGGGAGAGGCTTCCTGCCCTCCGTGGCACCTTCTGAGCACTGAGAGTTTGGCATGGCTTGACCACAGAGTGCAACTGCAAGGACAGCTTGATGAAAAAAACACGTTCTGTGCTCCTCGTGCCTCTTGATTCCTTCGTTTCCCCTCCTTTTGGAATTCCTGAATTTCTCTAAGGTGCCAAAGATGGATGGAATAGGAACGGTTGAGCTAAAAACCTGGTTTTCGTGGGGTGTGAAAAGTTGGGGGTTATTTGCTGTTGTCTCCCCCCTATATTTATGCCTGGCAAGATAACAAAAAAATTCCATGTGCTGCCTTGGCTCTCGGGGAATGCAGCTCTGCAAGGAGGTTGGGGTTGTTAGCAAAGCAAGTATCTGTCATCCAGAAAACAAGGGGCTTAAAGATTATGGACTAATTTCACACTTCCCATGGCATAGCATTACTGGTGCAGAAAATGATGGAGAATAAGCTGAGCACTCATTTGCCCGTAAACCTACAGGGGGGTAATGTCCTAAAAAGCCACTGAAATTGGATATGTGGAAAATGAACTCATTTTTTAAGTGGGTCACAACATCTGTGATTATCTCGTTGGGATTACGAGCGGGATCCTGCTGTGGTAGCACCGACTGCTTCCCGTGGGCTTCTCCCCTCCATGCCCAGCTTGGCAGGGACTCCTGGTGTGCCCTGCACATCCCCAGCCTGCCCTCGTGGGTGGCTGGGTGGAAGAAGTATGGCAGGATGGTCTAGAAATGCTCAAAACTTCATCCCTGCCTTCAAAACCACACATTTGAAATTAGGGATATGTTTTGACCACTGTTGAAATGATACCATGTTCTTCTTGTGCTTTTTGTCTTCTGCTTTCTTGGAGGTGATTGAAATATTCCTGGGGCTTCAAAAGTATTTAGAAAATAATGGATTTGTTTTAGAAGCCAGATGGAGCTTTTGAGTGTAGTGGACATGGACCTTCCTGCTCTTCCCTGCTGCTGAAGGGGATCCAGTGTGTTTGTGTAGGGGCAGAATATTTTCTCTGTGGGCAGTGTAGAGAGCAGGCCTGGTGTCAAAATTTAAACCAAATTCGTATAAATCCTCTTCTTCTACTGAGCCACCTTGGTTGTCAGGGAAGGGACATGATCTTTTTAGCTCACTTGGGTCCTTCTTTCACCCCACCTCAGAGCTGGCTCTCATTTCTCCTCTTGTAATCCCTTTGTGAATGTCCTTGGGGCAGGCTACGAAGGCTTTGAACCTCTTAGCAGTTCTTCCTACAGAGCCTTCCCAAAATGGTGCCTCCCTCGTGTGTTTGTGTAGCTTCAGGCTGTTCATGTGGTGACCCAATCCTTGGTAGATGTGGGAATCCTCAGAACTGTGGGCTGGGATTTGGGGGGGATCTCAATTTCCTTCCTCTCAGGTGGAGCACCCTGAGATGGGGCCGTGGTGGTGGCATCTGTTCCAAACTGCTCTCCCTGCTCCCTCTGCTCTGCCAGGAGAGGAGCTGGGATAGGGGACAGATCAGTCTTGACTCCAGAGCCATGAAACTGGGGGGTTTTTCACACTCTAGTGGTCATAGCAGTTTTATGACAAAGAATCCTCTCTGCAGAGCCAACCTGTGCTCCCAGAATGGTGATCTTGAGAGGATTTAGAAACACAATTGACTGAAACTTGAAAAATGTGAAACACTCAGAGGAAAAGCTGCCTTCTATTAGACTAGTTCTTAAAAAAAAAAAAAAAAAATCAGGATAAAAGTCAAAACTGGTGATCACACTTCTCCTGAAGGCCCTGAGCAGAGGTTGCCTTCCCTCACCAGAGCCCTGAGCTCCTTGTTGGGGCAAACCATTGCAAAAAGCTGGTTTTACCAGGTTGTTTTTCTCCGTGGCAGCAGTGGGGTCACAGACTGCCAAAGGTGATTTCCTGCCCCACAGCCACCCGGCCAAACAACATTGTTCTGGAGGAGTGCCAGCCCCAGACAGCGTTGGACCCCCGTGCCTTGTTTACCTAACACCCATTTGTGCTTTATTTTTCTTCTCCTGGTACTTGGGGTCTGTGCAGGCTCTCACAAATAAAAGAGGAAATGGTAAAGTAGAAAGAGGCAGAGGGCAAAGCAGCGCAGGGAAAAGATTGCTGCTGGTTTGGGGACAGAGGTGACGCCTACAAGGGTCTCTGCAACCTGAAAACTTCAGTTTTTATCCATTTCAGCTTTGCATATAATCAGCTTCGAAGCACTTAGTTGTTTTCTTCATGCCTTAAACAGGGCAGGAAGCTGCAGAGAACTGAGATCTGTGGGGAGATTTATGAAGGAAGGGCCCGCCGAGCTCTCAGATGCTGTTTATAAATGTCAGCCCTGTCCAAACCCACAGAGGGCTCGCACAGGAACCCAGGAGCAGAGAGGTCTTGTCCTGAAGCACGACAAAGCAATTATTGATCTCCCTGACAGGGAAAGCAGCCCTGAAAAAGCACGAGGGACAGCAGAGAGAGGGGTGGAACGTGCCACAGAGACGGAAGGAGAGGCCAAGGACAGGTTAGCAGAGGAGTGGGCCTGGATCCAAATACCCCAGATGCAAAATCCCTCAGTTTTGGTAAACTTGGATTAGCATGTAAGAACAAACAGAAGAACACAGCTGGCCTTGCAGCTCCCTCATTGATTAAACAATATCTGCGGGGCTTTGAAGTCTGGGGAAGTTTGGGGAGCTCAGCCTCGCAGTTTATCTGCCAGGGTTGAAGTATTCCATCCTGGTTTTCTGTTTTAGCACCTCTGCAAAGGGGCTTTCTAATGAGCTAAATATATAGAAAGGTGTAGGGAGAAACTTGGGATTCGTGCATGGAAAAGATCTATTTCGAGAAGGCCTGTAGGAACTGCCCTGGAGGCAGTTTTTAGTTGCTGTCTCCAGTCCCTATCCTGCCCTGCTCCCAGGTCCCTGTGCAGCTTTCCTGTTTCCATCTTCCCACTCAGGATGTTGAGAGAGAGAGAATTTTTTCTCCCTAGAAAACTACCTTCCCAAGCCTGTATACAAACACAGGCATTTTTCGCTACTGGCAGGAGAGGGATGGACAAAAAACTGTATTTTGAGGCTGTTAATTGGTGTTTGGATATTTAAAATTAAAGTGCAGAGATGTGGGGGAAGAAGTGAGAACTAGAGGGCAGAAGGGAGATGCAGAAGACAGGAGTTTGGTTTGTGATTTTTCCACTGTTTCTCATGGTACATGGCTGTATTCACTCTCCCCCTAAAAANCAGGAGTTTGGTTTGTGATTTTTCTCTTTCTCATGGTACATGGCTGAATTCTCTCTCCCCTTAAAAACTGAGAGCAAGACTATTTCCATGCAGTGTTTTTAAATGACCACATGGGAGGCAATAAGTGGGAACTGTTATTCTATCTGGAAAAAATTGGGGGTGTTGATGACTGCCCCAAGGCTGGGATCCATCCTGGATGGGATTCAGCACCTGAGAAAAAGAGCTTGGATTGATTTATCTCCTCCACCGACTTTTTAAGAGACTTACAGGCACTGTGTCCATAATTTGGCCACCAGTTCTGTGCCTCAAACAAGCCAGGCAAAGAAAAAGTTCTATTTTCTTGTCTGTTAGCAGTGGGCATTTCTTTTTTTAGGTGGGTTGGTGTGTAATTCCAGAGTCCCAAACATCAGCTTCCTCCAGTAGCCAAACTCTTTCCTGCTTTTGGAGCATCTGGATGCAGCTCAGTAGAGGAGATCAAAAACTTCTGCCTTAAATTCGGGGCAGTTATGTCTCAGAGCAATTCCAACAGCTTCATGAGCAGGAATATCTTCGATATCTTGAAGGAGATGCTGTTTTGCAGTGGTCACTGAAATCTTTAAGGCTCATCAGAACAGGATGTTAAAATGTAGCTGGATCCCCCCAGTGATTCTGTGCAGATGCTGTATGGGGACATCTTCTTTATCAGTAAAAAATAAAGTTAAAAAGGAGTTCTCTTAAGCTAGCACTTGTAGAAGCAGTCTGAAAAAATTCCAACATTCAAAGAGTTCTGATTTTTTTTTGTAATGGAAGCAATAACCCACCTGCACATAAGTCTTTGGGGCTGGTGTGGTCTGTGTTTGCTTCAGGTGGGCTCATGGAGGGAGCTTTGTACCCCCATTTCATGGAAAATGGATTATTTTGACTGAGGAGTTCAGCAAAACCCCTTCATTACCATAACCACTGGTCTCAGTATTTCAGCCCTCCCCTTTCTCCAGGGCAGGCTGCAGGAAATTTTGGGATAGCATGCCAATCCCTTATTAGAGAGGGGCTGAGTCCCACAGAATTGGAGCTCATTTGTCATGTCCTGGTGTCTGTTCCCAGACTGATTTTCATGGCTGATTTTATTTCCAAATCTTTCTTCATTTGTGCTTTCCTTGGCATTCCTCACTCACCCTCAGGTATCATTTCCTTAGGTTTGCAGGTCTCCCACCACTTTTCCAGCAGCTCTCTGTCTGTTCATGCAAATCCCTCCCTAAAATGAACATCTTCCAGGAAATCCATCCTCCTCCACTGTCACTTATAATCTCTCCTGCTTCCTCCTTTATCATTTCTCCTCTGTCCTGTTCTCTGTTTCCCTGTCAGACTTTTTGTGAGTGTGTCTGTTCAGATTGTTCCTTATCATATATATATATTTTAAATACATGCTATGAAATATTGGTCACATAATACTTTAAACAAGAGAATATTTTGCCCTTATAAATACTCACCAATACACCTCTGGTGCTTTCTACCACCCTAATTCAAGGGGTGGAAGTAAAACACCAGTTCCTGCATAGCAGTGGGGAGTTACAGGTACATAACAGGAAATATTATGAGAAAAGCAGCCCCTGCTGCTGAGGAAATTAGGTGAAGTAGAATCAAATCACATTTGTTTCTATCATTTTCAGCTCTGAACATATTTAATAGACAAGCTGACTCTGTGTTTGGGGTTGGGAACGTGTTCTATCTGACTGTAGCTGTATTTTTTATTTGTTCATCTATGCACAGTGTGTCCGTGTGCATGTGCTGTGCATTAAAATACAAAAGGAACGTCACCAGATTTTTATTTTGCCTGAGTGTGCCATGAAGTAAGAACTCTCTCGTGTTAGACTACAGTAAAAGTGGTAATAAAAGCTTGGATTTTAGGCCTGTAGCTAAATGCTTGGTTACACATAAACATGCACACGTAGCTGAGAGCAAAGCAGAGATATGTGGGAGATAAAAGAGAACAAATGGGCAACTTATAATTACACGTATTTCAGTTCATCTGGTGTCCAGATGATCATCCTCGCTTCTGATGGGTTTGACAAATCAGTTTATTAGGACTGTAAGTGTAACCCAGGGCTGTGCAGTAGGCAAGGGAACACTGGTTTGGGGTTTTTTTTAAATTTTTTTTTTCCATATTATATTCAGTCATTTCATTATTGGAGGTAAATACTGCTTGTACTTAGAAACACAACAGCTGGTCTCATGTGAGAAGGCAATCCACAGATTAACTTGCCAAATGTATTACCAGTTCATTTCACTAGACTGAGAACCTAAGGGTATTTTAATAGTTTTGACCTTGATCAGACAAGAAAACAAATGCCCTCGTTCTCAACTTGAACCTGTGACTTAAACCCTGCTCTGCTCTGCTGCAGCGTGAAGAGTGCCCGGCAGCCCTGGCAGGCTGAGACCAGAGTGGGTGGTGAAATAAATGGGGCAAATTCCGAGCTGGAAGTGGTGGTGGGGATGCTCAGCTCGCTCAGGAGAGGATTGCTTTGGTTGCTGCCTGCCTGGGCTCAGCGCTGTGCTCTGCAAATTGGCTCTCGACTGAGGAAGGGTTTTTACTCAGATGTTTACATGTCTGATTTGGCTTTAATGTAGATTTTTACATTAAAGAAAATCAATTTTATTCGAGCTGAAAGGCCAGATGTGTGCAGCCTCTTGGCTGGACCCCAGAGTCTCCCTGCTGCTGTTTACAGACCGTGGCTGCGTTTCACACACCTCAGGATGTGTCAGAGAGCAGCCCAGGGACAGGTGTGTGTCCAGCACTGGGGAAGGGCCTTCAGTGGGAGTTAAACTGCAGCAGATCTTCCAAAGAGAGACTGCTTTTTAATGATTTCTCCCTGTAACTTTTTGTGTTCCGTGGGCTGGACCCTGCCCCCTGAAAGGGCTGGAGGGACCCTTACCCAGCTCTCTCAGACACTGCTCTCCCTGAGCAGCCTCTCCTGATGGCTTTCTCTGTTCCCAGGTTCTTCTCACACTCTAAACCTGCTCACTATTAAAAATTGGGCGAGATTAAGCTTATCCAGAGGGTAAAATCACTTGTGGGGCTCATGCAGGTTGAGCCCCTTTAGCTGAGGGCTCTGGGGCCTGCCTGGATACACAGAGCTGACTCTGCTCTCCTTCAGGAAGAGTTACGAGCACGAAGGATTTAAGGATGAGTCTTTGGAAAGTTCTTGACATTGGCCTAATTCAGTTCCCTTTGAAGTCGGGGGAGCTTTGCTGTTGATTTTGTTGGAAGCCAGGCACAGCAGGCGCCTCCTGAGCACCGTCCTCAGCTCCTGGAGCCCAGAAAAAAGGGATTGAGCCTCTCTGGCAGGGGCTGGGTGCTCACATTTGAGGGGCCACGTGGTAAAAACACTTGTGCCTTTCCATGTCTGAATCTCTCCTTTCCTCTCTTTCCTTGCCCCTTGCTTCCTTCTGTGCCACAAGCAGAGAGGAGCGTGAGCAGGTGAGTGACAAAACCTGGGGTCCCCAGCCAGTCCTGACGCTGGCTGGAGCCTCAACATCCAATTTGTGCCAAACCTTTCTGTCTCATTTCCTATTTAAATCCTGGTCAAGGTCTTGTGGTCACTTCTCATTAATTCTCCTGAAGAATTCTTTGAAATAATCACGTTTGGAGATGCAGGGCGGCCAAAAACTCTGGAGCTCTTTTTCCATGAAACCTACATCTTATTTCACAGCCCTGGGACTGCTTTTAAAAATAGCTTCTCCTTCCATCTCCAAAATCCCTTCTCCTGCTCCATGATCTTTGAAGTGAGATAAACCAGACAAATATCAGGATTTTTCTCCTTGTTTTTGACTTTTTTCTAACATTTACCAGATTAGCAAATGGGGATTTACTTTATGCTTCCCTTCTCCTGTGCTGTTCCTGGAACAGATAAGTAAAACTCTGTGTTGCACACAGCTCCTGGAGCCTTGAACTTGAATCTCAGCAACAAAACTGCTTCCATTTGATCTCAAAACCCATTTGTAATTGCCAGATCCACGTGCCTTTTCCATGCAGACTAGATCCTGCTGTCACTGATCCTACATATAGCCCTTCTTTTACCTAAAGCTCAAGAGATCAGTTTGCATTCAGAAGAAAAAAAATATTATTTGGTTTTTAGTTCGGGTTTTTGAGGGGATTTTTTTTAGTAAATAATCAGAATATGCTGAAAATCCTAGATTTTAATTTACTACTATTTCAAATTACAATAGAGGCTTTTCAGTCATAGAATCATAGAACATTTTAGTTTGAAAGGGACCTTAAAGTTCATCTAATTCCAACGGGAATGGGCAGGGACAGCTCCCACTAGACCAAGTTATTCAGAGCCATTTCCATTCCATTATTTCCTTGGGTTTAGAATAATTCAGTATCTAATTTTACTGAATATTTAGGCTTCATTTAATGGCAGGAAGGCAGGAATAGTTTCCTTACTGCTTTATTCTCCAAGTGTATTTACATTTTCATGGTAACACCGATTTGTGTTTCTTTCAGAATTTCAGGGTGATTTAGGTACCCATTAATTTCCACTTCAGCGTGTTTTTACTGGTTTTGACATGAAGTTTCCTGAACACACTGGCACTTCCCACCCTCATATTCCTAAGGCAAACCTTGCTCCACCAGCACCAATTTTTTTCCTCGTTCGCTGAATTTCCCCCTTTGATTCTGGTCGCTGGTGATGTAAAATCAGTCGAGTTGCCATTATCAGCTCTGATCAATAAATCTGAGGGAGAAAAAAAGAGGAAACCCCAACTCAGGGGAGTCCCAGTTAGCAAACATTTCCTGATAAAGAAAACTCTCATATATCTGACACATCATCAGCTCCTGGGGTTTGTCCCTCCAAGGAGGAACTCACAGCTGCCAGAACTGGGTTTCCATGGATCCTCCAAGAGCTCCCTTCAGGCAGAGCTTTGGTTGTGGGAGCTGCTGTTTTTGAGGAATTCTCCTCAAAAGATGGATGCTTTTAAGGGATGCTTTCAGAATGGGCCCCAGAGTTGATGGTGGGAGTGGAAGAGTGCCTGTGCTGTTACCCAAGGGTGGGGTGAACTTTGCTGGCTTGGTGTTCTGGCCCTGATACTGCTGTGTCTCCTGGTTTTCAGGCCCTGGTGCTGCAGCTGGATTCAGGTTTATTGTTGCCATTGGAATCTGATGGTAATTTAAAAATGAAATCTGAGGATGGAGTGATCCTGGTAAGAGCAGAGAGTAGTGCAGGTGAAGGATTAAGCTCACAGCCAGGGAGTCGTGCAGAAATGCTTTGGTGAGTTCTGTCCTGCTTGGATTTCTGACAGGCTCTGAGTCTCATCAGCTGGAAAATCTTGAAACAAATACAGCAGATTCCGTGGTGGTGTCTCTGCTGAGGAACATTATACACATCGGGGATGCACAAAGTTCCTCAGGTGCCTTGGTTTAGGAGTAAAACTATGTTGCACTGCAAGTATCTGGAAAGAAATGAAACCTTTGGTTATTTTGCAGTATGTGACTTCCTTTAATCCTTCAGCAGACCTCTGGCAACCACTGGATTTGTCTTCTCTTTGCCTTGCTGCTGTGGCAGCTGTGACCCTCAGCTGTTGGAGTGACACCGATGCAGATCAGTTCCTTTTTCCCTAGAAATATCCATTCTTTATGGCTTTGGTGGCACACAAGGATGGCTCTTGTTTCCTGTTAGTGCCTTAAACTCGTAGTAAATCTAGAGGTTGGTGTCTGTGTGAAGAAGTTCTTTGCAACAGAGCTTAAACCCATCTCAGTGTCTCTTGGGACTGAAGGAAGTTTAATGCTTTTATTTTAGAGAGAGTCTGAGCATGCCATAGGCAACCTGACCAGTAATGCTCTACCCTAAGTAAGGATTCAAGCTATAAATCCATTTTACAGCATGAAGAAACACTTGGACCAAGCAGAGGGATGAAGTGCCATGTGAGGAGTACAAGATTTGCAAACAGCTCTCTGAATGAATACAAGCACAGCTATGAATCTTAGCAGAGTTGCTCTGAAACGTTTACCTACCTCAATTTCCCTGATTTTAATTAGATTTTGCAACTTCCAGTAGATTAGAGTGTCACTGTACAAATTGGGTGAACGTTGAGATCTTCCCTCAGAAGATTGAGGACCTCCAATGCACTGATAGCCCTAATGTTTGCTCATTATTTTTGCAGGCAAATGGAGATTTAGCTTTGTTTATCTGTGGGATTAGTTGTTGGGATTGGCTTTGAAGCCCTGAGGATTATATTCTGATGTTTGTGCACAACCCTTGAGGAGATCTCTGCATTCCTGGGAGCCTTGCACTCAGTGCTGGCTGACACGGGGACAGCGGTTCAGGGGAGCTGTGGGAGTGGCACCTGGGGCACCCTGAGGTCCCTGTGGCTCCATGGGGCACTGCAGGAGGATAAAAGGAGTTGTCCTCCCTTCCTGGAGTTCTGGGATCAGCCCCTGATCCACCATTCCATCCGTGCCAGTCCAGGGCACGGGCAGGGAGCCCTTGTGGCCCAGTGGTGCTGGGTGGTGGCCACTGTGGCCACTCTGGGCTGGTGCAAAGCAGTGATTTAGAGCTGGAATCTGTGTCCTGGCCCCTGAGCCCTGCAGGGCCCGGGCACACCTCATCAGTTTGATGGGCAGAGGTGGCTTTGGTTCCCAGTGCTGGCTGATTTCTGCCCTTTTTATCCGGGTTGGTTCCTCCAAGGCTCCCTCTGGTAAAGCCCCGTCTCATTTCAGTTTTTAGAGCCTGTTTCACTCCAGGCCATGGTGGGATGTGTGTCCCCACGGGCTGTGAGGGTGGGGCTGGGAGCTCCTGCCTGCCTGGATGTGATGCTCAGGGAATCCTGGGTGTGTCAGGGATTTCAGAGGCTCCCCTGCCCTCAGTTCAGCTGAGTTTTTACCACTGGGAGCAAATCCACTCCCCATAAATTCGAGTAATGATCACGTCCTGTCCGAATTTCTATTTCTGATGATACAATTTCTGTTTCTGATGTGTCTGTTTCTGATTCTGGTGATGTGATTTCTCTTTTAATTTCATTTTCTCTCTAATTTCTCTGATGTACTCCCAGAATGGACTCTTTGCTGGAGTCCTCAGTGTCTTCCTGAGCACCACTTGGTGAATCACTGAATGAAGTTCCCAGAGTTGAGGAGCCATGGGAACTGGAGCTGTTTGGGCTGTATTCCCTCAGATCAGGGCTCAGAACCTGAAAGGATTTTGAGGATATTGAGAGCTGCACACTTGAACCACCTGTTCCAAAAGTTGATGCAGCAATAAAAAAATGCAAAGCAGAAATAAAGGTATCTGTGGGGTAATAACACACAAAAGCCTGTCTTGCATTTTAACATTTTAACATTTTAATGGGGGTGGGTTTTTTTAAGTTCAGCAATTTATTAACCAAAAACATCCTGAAGGGTTCTTCTTTTTTTACTATTCACTATTTTTTTACTATTATTATCATCTTCATTTTTGCATTTGGGTGTTTATTCCTTCTTCGAGTTACAGCATCTTGTTTTTTTCTGTCCTTTCCTCTAGGAGTAATGAAAACCAAAAATACCCCCCAGTAATGAGAACCAATAGTGTACAAAGATTAACGTCACAAACCCATCACTGACCTCAATAACATTTCACAACATTTAGTTTTCATTACAGTGCAATGTTACTGCAGCCTTTTTTTACATGAACTTCTGAAGAAAAATATATGATAGGGCTTTCCAAAAATACACACATGTTGGGAAATAAGACTTTTAAATCAAGAGTTTTACACATCCACTGATCACATTTGACGAATCAGAGGTATGGAATTAATTACTCTGAATCACAAAGCAGACTTAAACACTTGGAAAACAAAGATTTTCTGCTTTGCTGGTACAGACACGTGTCGTGCCTTCTTCAAAAGGTGCATTCTGACTTTTAGTGCTATTTGCTCCCTTTGGATGATGAAAGAACGTTCAATTTTTAAATTGTATTTGTAAAAAGTATTGCTTGGCATGGAGCGTAGGAAAGAACATTTAGAACAGGTTGATCTGTAACACCACGAGCAGTCTGTTTTCTATCAATGATTCCTAGCCAGCTTATTAAACAGATTTATACAATGAAAGAATCTAATAACAAAAACATTCACCTCCTTTATTACTTGGCATTATTTATGGCTCTTACTTTTTTTTAGCTACCTTTTTATATATCGGAATCCGCCAACATTGTATTTATAAAGTTTATGTACTAGCAGCATTTGTTGGGCAGGGATTTGGGTTATTTTATGTTTCTTTCCTCCTACACTTCTTATTACCAAATTTATATACAAATGCTTGTAAAGATTTAAAAAAGACACCAAAGAAAATACTCCGGAGAGGATGGAATGCTTGAAAAATTAACAAATTGTGGAGAAAAGGAATTTATAGTGTGCATACATTTTAGATATTCTCTCAATAATAATAAAAAATAATGGTGCTGAAGGCTGAGGCTATTCCAAGGCTTAGCTGTGTTCCCCAGAATCCTCAGTGTTGGATCATAGATGGGCAAGTGTTTACACACTGCAAAATCAAAAGTTCATCCTACGACTGTCCATTCAAAGCTCTAAATATCCATAATTGCTGTCCAAAGAACAACTTTGTCCTCCAGAGCTCCTTCCTTCCTTCCCTCCTTCCTCCCTGCTGTCTGTCCCTCTGTCTCGAGGCCATGGAGCCACAATGGCACATTTGTCACCGTGGCTGGGAGTTGATGGCAGCCCCTGAGCATTTCCCTGCCTGGCCTCCAGTGCCAGCTCCTGGCTCTGGCATCCAGGCTGGGTTGGGCCTGGCACAGACATAAATAAAGTGGAATAAAATAGAATAAAATAGTCTCCCTTCCCTATGGATTGTTCTTTGGTGGCACAGCAGTTCAGCCAGTGCACTTAGAGCCCCGAGGGGACACGACAGCTTTTCTAGAAAGCTCCTCCATGTGAAGGGAAATCCTTCTGCTGGTGGCAGGAACACCTTGAGATGCCCCTTCTGTATTTAGGGAGAGAAATAAGGGGTTGTATGGGGAAATGGGGACGGTGGGATTCTTGTGGCAGCAGAGTCAGGATGAAGTGTGGGGTTTGGGCAGGAGTGGGGAAAAGGGAACAGGGAATCCCTTGGAGATCCCTGCAGCAGGCACAGGGAGCTGCTGGCTTCCCCAGGCACACAATGGCAGTGAACTGTTCAAATAAATAAAAAGTGAGAAGCAAAACCAGGGGAGGTTTTGTATTGGCCTGTCTTGGTTGAAAATCCAGCTCTTGGGAGCTCCAGGGGCCGGTGTGTCCCCACGAGGGGTCAGCGAGTCCTTGGTGCCCCCTCCCACCTGAAGTTTATAAATGATCTGTCTGATGCTGGCTCTTGGTTTGCCTTTTGTCTCACCCTCCCAGGAACGTTCCCCCTCAGTGCCCAGGCTCCAGCTATTTCAGAAGAAAACCTTTATTTTTTTTCCACTGAGGTTAACCAAGCCTCCTTCTGTTTTGCTGTGCTCAGCAGTTAAGGCCAAAGTTTACAAGAAAGGTAATTACAGTCTTACTTTTAATTGTAATTAACTAGGAGTAAAGAATCAAAATAATCCAGCTACTCTTTTGCTGAACCAGAGCATTATATATAATGTGACAAGGAGAATGCCTTGCCCTTCAGCCATTAATTTTAGCAGCTCTGTTATTCCTAAATTACATAAACCTCTGGTGTCAGAGGGGAGAGAAAATGAATCAGCTCTGAGATTTCATTGGAATACCTTGCCCGTGGTTGTGTCAGAATGTGCAAGGCTTTTGAAGCCCTTCAGATTATGATAAATTAGAAACACATAATGAGGAAAATCGGGAACTCCAAATAAAGAGGTCACAAGTGAAAAATGTTGGCAGGGAATTACAGGCATTTCTGGTCTCATGAAGACCAAAAGTGGGGCTTTTGAAGGGAGTCTTTCCCTTTTATTTGCAAAGGTGTTGGAGCAGTGTGAGTGTGGCAGGGAGTTTAGGGGCTGCAGTGCCCCAGGTAAATGTCACTGTCAGTGGGCAGAGACACACTCGTAGGAATAACTGGATTCAGGATGAAGATGGGAAACATTTTAGCTCTCTGATTCCCAATTGTATTCACTGGTTATGACCCAGAACACAATCCTGAACGTGTGACAAATGCTGCTCTTTCCAGACTCTTTCTTTAGCAGGGATTGAGCTCCTGCTTCCTTACCTGGCACCGCCTTCAGCGCGGTCACTTTTCCTGGGCAGGGGGCAGCCAGCCAGGCCCGAGGGATCTGAGGGAGCACAAGGCACCATTGGTGACAAAGAGAGGAGTTGAACCAAGCCTTGAAAAGGCAGTGAAATGTCAGATATCCACATTTAAAGCCCGGACCAGGGTGGATTTTCCTCGTGCTGCAGCACTTCCACAGCCAAAAACCCGAGTGCCACGGACCTTGGCAGCATTACTGGGGGGATCTTCCTTTAAAGATGAGCTATTCTGGAACAATTTCTCCACTGTATGTGACACAGACAGGCTTTTCTTTGACACCAGACGTGCATGTCTTCTTGCTCCAGCTATTTCTTTCTTGGACAAACATATGTATTGTAGCCAACGCAAGGAAAATCCCGCTCATATTGATGTTTGAGTTCCCTGTGTCCCATGAACAATATCCCAGTGTGCTCCTGGCACCAGAGCATCTTGATCCAGATCCAGCACTGTTTTCCTGGATTCCCCTTTGGTCACTTAAGTGCCACAAACTAATCGCTCTTATTTAGTGACCTTCCATCCCAGAGGCTCTATTTTTTGGGCACTGGAATAGTTTCCTGTCCTATTTTTTTTTTTTTTTTCAGTTTTTTGCTCACTAGGGAGCTCCTCTTACCGTGAATCTGAACGAAGAATAATTATCAGGACTAGGAACAGATTTTATCTGCTGTCCTGTGACTCTTGCACACTTCCAGGAGCTCTCATTTCGGTGGTGCTCTGACCAGCAGGCAGCGATTTATTAGATGTGCACTGTTTGAATAGACTGGGAACTTTATGTGGCTCTCAAAGGGCAAAAGCTTTTCATAAGGAAAAAGAATCATGGTGTTGGTGCCCTTCCTTCAAAGCTGCTCTCCTTTGTAGGAATCTATAAACTGGATTTTCTTCTGTCCTTTTCCTTTTCCTTTTCCTTTTCCTTTTCCTTTTCCTTT
>VYXF01012762.1:33497-64488 GCA_013397295.1 Polioptila caerulea | reverse complement strand
CCTCTCCTCTCCTCTCCTCTCTCCTCTTTTCCAGTCTCTCCTCTCCTCCCTGGGGGTTGCTCTGTTCAGGCTCCTCAGCAGTGGATGTTTTCTCTCCAGCCAAACTCGACCACCTGTGAGTTCATGCTGGTGTTAGCATTTTCCTCTGCCATTATTCCAATCCAGCTGGCTCTCCCTTTGAAGTCCCTTCCCTCATGTTAAATGTTAACTCTAATTTCTCTTGGCCAAGGGAACAGCCAGTGCATTCTTTGCTGTCTGTGTGAGAATGGCCACACTTGTGCTGGCTGCCTTCGGCCCTTCCCGCCGCTCCGGATCCTCGCTCTCCTCCAGGAGGAATTTCCAGGCCCAGCTCTGCTGCAGGGGTGGGTTCATCCTGCAAAAAGCTCCCAGCCTGGCCCTGAGAGCTGCCCTCACACATCCCATATCTCGTGTGGCCAAACCTCTCTTCCAAGACTGGGCTTAGCGTAGAGAAAAATGACCGAAATGTCGCGTTTGGGGGTAAATTTTGAGCAAGCCCAGGGTGTTTTGGGTTTTTCTCAGATTCCTGCAGGCTAATGTTTGGTTTTTTCCAGCTGCACTAGAAATTTTCTAAACATATTTCAGTGCTTATCCTTGCATTAGGCACAATAGGAGTGGAGAGGGGGGAGAGTTGTGACCATTTGAACTTGAAATCCCCAGAGAGCTTTTTATTCTAATAAAACAACAAAATATTGGATACATGACACCCCTTACATCAAACTCTATCATATTAGGGAAACCTTAGAACTCTGGTCTGCAGTCTGGCCTGATACATTACAATTCATCAGGGATCAGTATGAGAAATAATTACATCTATTTATTTATTCCACTGTCAGAATGTTGACACTAGTTTTTCATATTGTCTCTGTCACGAAGAATCCTAATTAAATAACATGTCAAACGCATTGATCATACATTTATAAATTTGTTTGATATATCATGGAGGCCTTTTGTTATTAGGAGATATCACAAAATTAAAATTAAAGTTTGCCAAGCCATCTAGCTCATTCTACACAGGGCTTTTTCCTCCTAATTAACCACAGAATTTTGATGGCTTGTCATTCTGCTATTGCACAAAGTGATCTCTTCCTTTTTATTTCAACTTCAGGATACCATTTCCCTTCGACCAAAATCTGCCCAGATATGTACAATTATATTAAGCTCTGAAATGACAGGCTCCTCTTGTATTTTTTTTCCCATTTTTCTGTCCTAATTCCTCTGCTTAAGAGGCGCTGTCTTATCACAAAGAAGATCAGGAAGAGCTCACCTTCAGTTCTTGTGCTTCCTGCACAAAACACAGCAGGAGCTTTGACCACCCTCATTCTTCCCCCTCTTTTTGCAGCAAGGTTTGGACCCGACCCCAGTCAGGGTCCAATTAGGTGGCCATAAATCCATGGACATCTTTCCAGCTCCTCCACACTCAGCCCTTTAGGAAAAACAGATTTTTAGGAAGGTGATAGGCACCAGAAAAATCAGTACATCAATAGTACAGTTTCTTCCCAAACAAATATCATCTGCAAAGAATCACATTCTCGGTACATCCTGCTTGAAAGGATAAAAAGATGTCAATAAATAGGCATTTGTTGTCCCTTTTTGATGTGTTTTCTCCCATTTTCCATAAGAACATAAGCTAGGAGGGTTTTACACAGATTTGGTGGCAGCACACATGCATTAAGATTAAGTTTCTTTTTAAAATTTGCATTCTTTGCTTTGTGTGTTTCCTAAATGGGGCAAGAGGGTTTCTTAGTGTGTCTTAGTATTAAAATCTAAAGTAACAGACCTTCATTCTAATGAGCTTTGTAAATCTGACCTAAAAAGTGTCGCCTGGAGTCTTTGAAATGAGTTTCCTACAACTTCCTCTGATCTGATTGTGTGTTTTAGGGGAGGTTAAATGGGTTAAGATTCTTAGCTGTCCTAAAGCCATTGGAGTGATTCCTTATTAATCTTTTTCACCCCCTAAGACATCATCTACAGATCTAGACGGATTTAGTACATAAGATAACATAGCCAGCCCTGCCATAACTATCCACACAGCTCCTGAAAGGACAAAAGGGTGACAAAAATACGCAGAAACCCCTCCAAAGGTTCATGTTAACAATGCTTGCCCAGTCTTTCCCTTGCCTTTATTCAGCCCTGGCTTGTCGCAGGAGGGAAGTTTTATCGTCACAGGATAATGTCTCTGTAACTTGTGATCTAAATTACAAAGAAGTTTGTTGTGCTCCGTGTCCTGTGGCAAAACTTGTGAGCAGAAGATGGAGTCTGCAATTAGCCCTGGCCCTGCTGATAACCAAGAGCTCCTTGTTCCTGCAGGAAGGGGCTCGGCGCCCCTGCCAGCGGCTCCTCCTCCCTGCCACCTCCCAGAGGGATTTTGCTCCCAGTCTCCTCTTCCCTGCTCCCTGCCCAGGCTGATGGAGAACTTTCCCAGAGCTTTAATTGCAGGATAAAACCAGCCTTTTCACCAAGAATTTGGGGAGGAGTTGGTCCCGTTGCTGAAAGTGTTCGAGGCCAGGTTGGACGGAGCTCGGAGCGGCCTGGGCTGGTGCAAGGTGTCCCTGCCCTGGTCTGGATTGGATCACCTTGAAATGTTCCTTCCAGTCCAAACTGTTCTGGGATTCTAAACAGCAGGAAAAAAGTAAAACCACAGAGGTAGTTTCATTTATCTGAGTGATTGATGCTTCTGTCTTAGGCATCCTTCCACATCACAGGGCAGTTCAGGGCCTTTGCCTCTGGTGGGAAGGTCACACAGTAGCATTGTAATACTTTTACCATAAATATGCTTTTTTTTGGGAAGAAAAAATCCAGTTATCCTTTGACATGGACCATATATTTTATATGATTCTCTTTTACCCATTCACATGTTGTATCTGCGTGGCAGCAACAGCATTTTCAGTTCCACGCTCTTCTGCTTGAACTTCTTTATTCCTAATCATTTGCTGTGCTAGAAAATGTGAGTGAGGTCCTTGGCCAGGAGATTTTTATAGGTCTGTCCAGTGCATAACAGCATTTGGGAACCTTAGGTGTTGTACAAACAATGGTAATACAATTTGAGGGATCAGCTGCCATTTAATCAACGTCAGGAGGTTGTCAATTCCTTCCATGATTTATGGCTGGGAAAATACAGAATGATTTGTAAAATAACAAGGAGCATCTCCCCCCCCAAAAGGGATATTTTGAAAACAAAGCAAACTTAAACACAAAACTATTCTGGAAGAATTTTCTCAGCATTTTGAAGTGCTTGCCTTAGCCTTGAACTCCCTGTTGACATAAGTGTTCCTTAGTCCTTTGCAGGTGCTACTGTAGTGTCACAGAGCTCTCAGGAGCCCATTACAGTCTTTTGGCCTGGAAAAAAAAGAAAAGGAAAACCACTTTAAAATCGTGAGTGGCTTCTTCAAAGCTGCAGTGCCCTGATAAGGAGCCCGAGTGTGTGGTTTCCACGTGTTTTAACGCTTTCTGCAGTGTAACACACCCCCCCTGGGGCCACTGGTCCCCACAGTCCCCACCCCACGGGGTCATCGCTCTGCCCCCACATCCAGAACGTCCTTAAGTGCCTGCTGAGCTTCTTCCAGGCTGAGGAAAGCATTTGAGCACAGTCCTTAAAGCAAATATTGTGTGCCTAAAGCAGGGGGGTGGAACGCTACAGGACCTGTCGCAGCTCATCCACAAACTCACCTGCATGTGGCCTTCAGACTTTCCACGCTGCTTTTCCTGTCTCTAAAGGGAGATTAATTAAGTCATGATTTCATTTTCTTCCTGTGCTGCAGATATTGTAGGTCTTTACATTTCTAAAATGGATTCAGGTCACCAGGCCATCAGCAACTTGTGAGTGCATGTGCCCATGTTTAGCTGGATCTGGGAGGGACAGCAGGAGAAGGAGCTCTTCTCCAGGGAGATAGAGATACCACTCTTCCTCTTTAACAATATTCAAACCAGAAATCATTAAATGATTAAGTTACACATGTATTTGGAAAGCTGTTGGACCTGGTGATGGCAGGGGATGAACTTTTCCAGCAGCTGTGCAGCAAAAGCCATGGCTGGTGGCGAGCTCTTCCCAATAAAGACACCTGCCTCCAGAATTCCCCTCCTGCTCCTTCTGACACCAAGGGTTTTGTCTGCATGGAGACCAGCTTTGGAGTCTCCAGAGATGTTCCAAGCAGAATCTGGGAGAGCTCAGGAATGCGTGCTTTATTTAAAAAAAAAAAAACAAAAAAACAACAACAACACTGGAGGCAGTTTAGGTATTTAGCTCCTGAAGCATTTTTTGTATCTCTTAATTACTTATAATCTGACTTTTCTTTCTAATTGAGGCTCCCAGCATCTGTCTAGCTACCAATACTCTTAACTACTAATTTACATTGCAGTTGGCACCTGACCTTACATGACACATGTAAGGCTCTTAGACAGATAATCCTGGCTTCTTCTTGAGACTTATGTCGCCATGGAGGGGTCAGTGGTGTGAGACAGCACAGCTTGAGGTGCGAAGTGCCACAGCAGCTCACACACTTTACCTTGCTGAGTCTGGGAATCCCTTAACAGGCTGATCCGGGCTTTTGCACAGCCAGCCCTCCTGCTTTTGTCCCAGGCAGGCATTTTTCTGCCTGTCACTTCCAGGCCTTAAAGCAGCACGTCTGTGTTGGTTCATTTGCAGACATCAGGAGGCACATTTCACACTGAATTCCACCCTGTGGGGCCGTGTCTAATTGGACAAATTTGAGCAGCAGGCAGGAAAGCCACCACAGCATGGAGCAGTGATATATGGGCACGGGGAAAAGGGTTGGGATCTTAAAGCCACAGCTCCTCTGCTCGCCTGCCTGGCTCCTAAATTGGGAGCAGGATGGCTCTGAAAAGTGAGCTTTAACATCCTGCACTGTCCCCTTGGTGCTCCAGGGTTTTCCAGAGTGGCTCTCTCTGCATTCATTCAGCTCTGAATCCCAGAATTACTGAGGCTGGAAAAGCCCTCCAGGATTTTTGAATCCGACCTGTGACTGATCATCAGCTTGCCACAGCACCGAGTGCCACATCCAGTCATTCCTTGGACACCTCCAGGGATGGGCACTCCCCCACCTTCCAATCTCTGACCACCCTTTCCAGGCAGAAAACTCTGTGAGGAGCAGGAGAAGTGTCTGCACCTTTGGAATGGGACACAGGAACAGTCCAGCTCAACCCCTGAAATTAAAGCCTTGCTCAGCTTTAAACTGCACAGCTGCCATCCACATTAGAGGATTTTTGGGGGGAATTTCCTGCAATATTGCAGCACCAAGGTGGAGTGGGGAGGCTGTTATTAGCAGAGAGAAAAGGGGGGAAAAAAGAATTTCAGGACCTTGGCAATAAAAGGGAGTTGAAGGGTTGTTTCTGGTCAGAGATGTTTCTTTTCTATTTTATGTTGCTTAAGCATAATAAATGTCAGATGGCTGGAGTAGCATTTTTTATTAAAATGAGTGAATTTGGAGGTCAGGAGAGCACTGTGTTGGTAGCCCTGTGCACAGGATGGCTTTGTTTGGCTGAGGGGCAAGTGGAGGCTCCATCCCAGTGTACAGGGACCACTTTTAGGGGCAGAAATAGCCTGAAATCCTATTTCTATGTAATTACTCTGGTTTTGGTGTCACTGCTCAGCCAACAAACAAAAGTGCCATCTAATGACAACTGTGAAAAACCTTTTGGAATGTAAAACTGAAGAATATTATGTGTCATTGTTCCTTAGACTATATTTATATTCGTGACATTTTGATCTGTTAGATGTTCCCCACTTGGATTTTACTTTTTTAAACATCTCTGAGAAGCATTGCTCCGTGTGCTGGTTTTTCACAGATAATGGTAGGTCTGAAAAGGATTTCAAGAGGCACAAAAGCCAAGTGTTGAAAGACTTCCCAGAGGATGGCCTTGGTGACAAGTCCTTATATTTTGCATCAGACTGAAAATCTCTGCCTGACTCTTGAGCGTGCAGAGAACTCGCTGGGTGCAGCTGCTCCAGAGAGAATGGGGAATAAACAGAAGTGGCTCAGTGGCTTTCAAAGCATCTGGCCAGAGTTTTATGCTTTTACTACACTCTACTGATGCTCAGGGGTTTAAGGAAATAGATGCCTTTTGGCTCTTCCTGGGATTGGAGTGAGTTGCCACAGCAGCAGAGTCTCTCTGCCCTAAAATGCCAAATTATGGGGATGTCATGAAGAGGTCTCTGCCAAATGGCACGGAAGTGATGGCTTCAACAGATAGTAATTATTGTTTTTTTTCTCTGTGATGGATGGCTGTTTATATTTAATGTAGTCACTAGATGAAAATGGAGGTCTTTGGTTAATCAGATATGGGTTTAGAAACCAAAATTAAGTCATTCATGTGGATATGGTTGAATTTCCTCGCTTCCTTGTGACCTGTTCCTTCAATCCTGTAGCTTAGATCTGAGGGTTTGCTTTACTTAACTTTCCCCAAATTGAAATAAAAAGCAGCTTACTTTAACATATATCTTGGGAACGCTGTGGATTTTTCCCCCTCTGGGCTACTCAAAACAAGCCCCAGGCCCAGCAGTCCTGAAAACTTTTGTGAAGCTGGAAGTGCAAGATTTAATGCCTTGTAACTTTACTGTGTCTCCGCAGTAAATTATTAGTGCAGAACGTGTCCAAAAGGCAGATGGGGCAGAGCAGCAGGAGTTGCTGCCGTGGTGCTGAAGGCAGGGGAGGCCGTGGGGCTGCCCAGGAGGGTGGCACAGACCCCAGCTGGGATTCAGGCTCTGCTCTCTGGTCACATTCCTGCTTTTCCTCTGGGAACTTCCCATGGCAGCTGATGGGAGTCTCCCAGGGGAAGCTCAATCCCTCAGAAGTACCAGAACACCTATAAAGACTAGAATGGCTTTAAAAACATGTGGAGTGTTAGACCAGCAGCTAGCAGGGTATGAACAAGAAGGTCAGGAAAGAACAAGGGTCATAAATATTTAAGGAGCAATTTTCACCTTGATGGGGAGGGGACGGTGCTGCCGAGCATCGCTGGATCCTGACTCCACCATCCACTTCCCAGCCATGCAACAGGAGTGGCAGGGCTTCTTCTGCCCTCCCCATCCCCTTTTCTTCCTCCTGTGCCAACTCCTCATCTCCCATCCCAGTCCCAGCAGGGTGACTGGTGAGGGTCCCACCCCCGTGCAAACCCCATCCGAGCCACGTGCATCCCTCAGCAGCAGCACGAGTCACTCACATAGAGGCTTGTAAATATGAATCGTTGCTCAAGTGCCAAAATTATAATTAAAAAGGTTTTTTTTCTTTTGGCTTTTGTCTACATACTTTCCTAATATTGTCACTTGGCAGGGCCGGGGTGTCTCTCGCGGTGTAATTGCCGCAGAACATTTCCTTGAAAGAGCAGCACCACCCCTCCTGCTCCTCACACTTTGCATGTGGAAAGCACCAACTGTTTTACAGGCGTTAGTGAGTCCTGCTCTGCAGTGCAGGGAGGTATTTACTGTCTGTGCAGCTGAGACAGCTGCAGAACAGCTTCGGAGATGGAGTGACCTGCCCCAGGCTGCGCTTGGGATGCTGCAGTCGTGCCTCTTCCAGAGGGAGAACACGGAGGCTTTGACAGGACAGTCTGTCTGGGGGTGTTGTTTCTCTTCTCCTCCCCTCTGCAGGGGTCTGTGTGTAGGAAGGGACCTGGCTGGGCCCACAGCAGCAATGCCCTGGGCTCTGTGGTCACACCGAGCCGTGTCCTTGCAGCGCCAGCCCCCATCCTTCTGCCTCCCTGCCTGCTGGCCACTGGGAACCTGGGGTTGCAGGGATGCCAGGACTTCTCCTCAGGCACTTCCCAGGCATTTAGGTGCTTAAAAAGCCAAAGGGCTCTTGTCCACCCCATTAAAGAGTGCCAGGTAATCCCTTTATGTAGTTAGGGGCATTTCCTGCCAGCACATCACCACCTGCACAGCACAGGTGCCTCCCTGTCAGGGGCTGAATGGCAAGGAAACCCTTGGGATTCCTTTTTTTTTTTAAAGGGCAGTTGTGGTAATATTAGAATAAGTAAATAAACAGAATAGATCTTGAAAAGCAGTTGCAGAATATGCTTTCTATTTTTGGTCAAAACTTGGAAGATCTGGAAATTGTCCAACTGTTTCGAAACGAAACCTTAAATTAAATCGATGGCTTGGAGGGGTTGTTTAATATTTTTTTTTTAATCTTTAGTACCAAGAAAATTAATCTTCCAGACAGGGGTTATGTCCGAGGGAAGAGCAGTGCATGGGCAATTAGGACTTTTCCCCCCTTCAGAGTGGTGAAGCAAAGTTTGGGGTAGTGCAGGCTCAGGTCTTCAGCTGGGCTAAATTAGCCCAGCTCCACTCAGGCTCCAGCTGTAGGCACATATTACTGCTCCATTGCAGCAGATCTCATTTATGACATGTTTTTAAAGCAGATCTGTGAAATGATCCAGCTTTAAAAAAATAACACTAATAAGGGTGTTGTTACATGAGCATCTTATCCCGCAGCAAAGCCAGTTTAAGAGGCTCCCAGCCCTTCCCTGACCCTGCCTTCTCCTTCCAACCCCACGCTTCATTTCCCCTCAGCTTTGCTGCTGCAACTTCTTGGTGTTTGTGGGTTTGGGTTGGGGTTTTTTTTTTGTGTTTCTTGCATTGTTTCAGTGATCAAGTAGGAGATGGAGCCCGTGGTGTGATGCTGCAGAGGGGAGGCCGTGAGGGACAAGGGGAAGGGCTGGAAGGGATGCAGCAGAGGCAGTTTTTCAAATGAACTCTGGTGCCAGAACAGATGTTCCTGCAGCTGCCACTAAACCCAAGAGACCTTTGGGGCTCTTTTTGAAGAGCCAGGCAGGTGAGCAGCTGAGTGGGCACTGCTGGCACTGCCTGGGGCAGGGGTGGGAGCTCACACCCCACCAGAACCACAGAAAGGTTTGAGAGAAAAGGACTTTTAAAGGCTCCTGCAGTGACCAGGCTGCTCAGAGCCTCATCCAGGCTGACATTTCCAGGGATGGGGCACCTTCCACCTCCTTGGGCAACCTGTTGTGTTGGCTGAGCCTTTGGCTCCTGGAGTCAGCTGGAGCACAGTTACAGACAGCTCCTGCACCTCTGCTGAGCTGGGGCCACAGCTAGGAGCTGGGAAGTGAATCACACTGATTTTTTGTTCTCCACAGCAGTTTCCTTCCCCCAGAGTAGCCCTGGTGTTAGTGCTGGAATAGAGGAGAACGAGTGGAGGTTTCAAGGAATCTCAGAGTGCTTCACTCTACCAGGAAATGCAGCCTGCCCAGGCTGCACTAGGCAGCAATGAGATCAAATGCTTCCCTAACATATTTACTTTAAATGTATCTTGAATATTAGCAACGATGGAGTAAACAGACAGCTCTTTGAGAAGTGTGGTGTCTGGTGAGTGTCTGACACAGTATTTAATGAGTGCAGGAAGGGTTTTGATCCAACTGCCTTCGGTATGTGGAATGCGTTTTGCTCTTGTTTTGACTGGATGGGTCTTGTGGCTGATCTGTTTAAAAATACTGAAGTGAACAGTTGCAGCAGCAACAGAACGTGGTGGTATCTGAGACCTGCACGTGGTGCAGATGAGGTGGGAACACAGAGCTTCCTTCATCTGTGGTGAGGTTATCAGTGCTCCCCAAATCCTGCTGCCGGTAGCATTCCACAGCCTTCCGAAAAGAGCTGAAAAACATGTAATGACCCCTCTCTGGGGTGGCAGGGTGGCCTTTGGTGGGAACTCTGTCCCTTGGGGTCCCCCAGAGTCCCCAGCACAGTGTTGGCACTAACACCCAGCGTGGCTTTGCTTGTCTTCTGCTCCCTGGGAGAAAGATCTATTGCTCACTCCTCTTATTCCTTCATACATTACACAGAGTGGGAACAAAAATCAGATATAAACACAGAGTCCATCAATCATTACTAAGGCAGAAGATGGACTGTGATAGTAAATCTTCCTTTTGTCTTCTTCTTTCTGGGCTTTACACACAGCAGTGCAGGAACACAAGAAGAATTAAGTTGTTTGGGTGCACACCAGGGTGGGCACTGGAATGGCCTGGATAAAACCAAAGGGGCTGTGAGGTGAAGTGTGGCAATTCTGGTTTAGCTGAATCAGGAATAAAGTGCTTAACCACAGCCCCAGGTGGAGGCAATGCCCTGAATATCCCCTAAGTACAGATTGGGAGCAGTGGCTTTGCCATTTGGATTTCTTTAGTAATCATTTTTTTGCAGCAGCACCAATGAGATCAGGGTGGTAAGAGAGGTTTGTTTGCATTTGGTGTTTGTGTGATTTCTTTTTTGATTAACCTTTTGTGTACTACAGCTGTTCTCTGCAATCCAGAGGGGGTTTATGAGTTGAGAATTTATGGTAAAGTGCTCCAACATGAGGAATTTGAGCTGGATTAAGCTGGGTGTGCATAGGTTATTGCAGCAGCATTCACTGGCTTTTCTTCTTCCTGTAATTCTGTGGATCCCACTTATGTGATCATGTAATTCATATTAGAACATTAGCAAATGCAAATGTGTAGCCACATTCTCATCATTTACCCTTATTTTAATTCTCTGGATGAAGTATTTTGTTTTTATCAATTCACAGGCAGGGAAGTGACAAGCCTGTTTATAACTATCAGTGATACAGAGCAGCAGCTCCAAAAATGCCATGGGATTTTGGAATCAGCACTGAGAAACTTTTCCATAAATGCCAGGAATAACATTATATTTGAATATTTAACCCTTACCCAGGCAATTTGAGGACTGGAAACCATATGTGCTTTTCATAATGGGAGCCAAGATGACCCTCCATAAAGATAAATATAACTACATAAAAGCACTCGGGAAGGATGGTGCTGTGGTTAAGAGCTGGGCAAGGGCTGGGGAGCTCCAAGGTCTAATCCCAGCTCAGCCACAGGCTTCTTGGGTGATCCTGGGCATGTAACTGAATCCCTGCATATTTCAGTTTTTCCATTTGGGAATGAGAGGTAATAACCCTGCCCCAAGCCGTGCCGGCAGGGGAATGTGGGAGGGGTGGGCTGGGAGATGGTGCTGGTGACCACCAGGAAAATCTGGCCAGGTGCTGTGCAGAGGGCACATGGTGCTCCACTGCCAGTAAGATTCAGTTCCTTCCCTCCTTCTCCAAAGGCTGGATGAATGAACTCCTGCCTTAATTAGCATGTCAAACCAGGGGAGCACACCTGAACTCTGGGAAGTCACATCCTTGGCAAACGTTCCTTGTTTGAACATAATTTAAATCCAAAAGCAGTGAGGGGGGGAAAATAAGGAAAGGAAAGGGAAACCTGCAGTAGATGAGCCCATCTGGTTTTGTTTGAGTGCTACCTAAGTGAGTTGTGTTTATTGGTTATAGACTCGTGTTTGCTTTATACGCTCGCGGGCCAGGTAGCTCTCGTTCTGCTCGTGACTTGGCATCCACTTCTGCCCTTTGAGAGTCTGCTCAGGAGGAGCAAATCCTGGTCCTGCTCTCTGAAAAGGTGGGACATTTCAAAGTAACCATCTCGGAGGGGACTGAATTGGCCACTGAGCACTCCCACTTGCAGCCTGTGCCTCCTGTGGGATGTCATTCCACCGCCACAGCAGCCAAGGTGCTGGGCTGGCAGCTCATGAGAGTGCAGCTGCTGGCATGAGGAGGGGTGCTGTTGGTGAGAAAAGGTGTGGAAGGAGCAGCCCCTGCCCTGGGAAGCAGGTAGAATCGTGTAGAATCCTGTAGAATCCTGTAGAATCCTGTAGAATCCTGCTGGATGCCGAGCAGCCGGCTCTGGACCACGTAAGGTGTGGGGGAACGTGATCACCCATTGTTTGGAAGGAAGAGTTTTGATGTAATTATACCCTTCAGCCATTGCCACACTTTCCTCCCTTTCATCTCCAGGCAGGTCCACACGTTCAGATGTGAAGCTGGAAATGAAACACATCTGGCTATCCCAAAATGACAACAGACTTTTATTTGCTATTTTTGGTATACAACAAAAGCTTTGTATCTCGCTAATTGAACATATGGGCTCTGCCTTGCTTTTTTCCCCCTGCTAAACTCCACTTTTCCATGTGTCATCGTACCATTCCAACATTTGATCTGTCGAGTCCATCTCAGCCATGTGTTTGTTGTAATCTGCTACACATGTAGGCTTGTTTTCGTGTGCGTCCTGACCTCCAGTGAGAGCTGCAGTTGTTTCCATCATGGATAGTGTTGAGGAGTTACACATCCTTTTTATCAGTGTTTTTGGCCACCGGCAGCTCCTCGCGGCGCGGGGCTCCTGCCAAGCCTCTGAAAGCTCAGGGTTTGGGGGCAGCCATATCTGTTTGTCTTGTGATACCAGATGCTGGCTTTCTTCAGTGTAACAGCAGTAGAAAGGGGGGAAATTCCCAAAATAGAAAATAGCCCTGTCAGTAAAAGCCAGGGAAGCCGAGGGTCAGCTGAAGCTTGGTAGAGCTGCAGCTTCAGGCCAGGCTGGAGGTGGCCACTGGACAGAAGGCAGGGAGCTCCTTGGGCTCAGAACAATCTGTGGGATAAAGAGAGGAAACTGCCTCTGTTGCAGAGGAGGCCTGAGCCCTTCAAAGCATAAAAACCCACTGGGAACTCAGCCCTGCACGGACGTTCGTGAGACTCGACTCATTACGGGTACAGGACCTCTTGATTACTGTGAAAGATTCGTCATCAGAAATATTTTTTGTGCCTGTGGGGGATCCACTTAGTTATTTCCAACTACGGCTCTAAATTGTTCCCATGCTTCATCGTGCTTTGATTAGTTAAAAATCTTGCAGTAACTGTTGGAGGCTCTCACCGTGACAAAAAAAAACCAGGTGACAGTGATCAGACCAGAGGGTGTGGAGTGGGAGCTCTTGGGGATGCAGGGTGGGGAGAAGGAGCTGCTGGGGCTTTGGGGTAGGATGGGGTTGGAGGAAACCCCTTGACAGATTCCTGAGCACTGAAGGACAAAGCACCTGCAGCTCTCACCGTGCTGTGTGTTGTTCCCCAGGAGAAATGGCAAATAAATGCCCAAAGGAAAGGATAACTGTGCTTTTGATTGCCCACACAAACACTCAGCCCTTGAGTCCCCGTGGAGTGCCAGCTGTGCTGATGGTCACCATTCCTGCAGTAAATTTTGGGCCAATTTCATCACATTTGGCTTATGTTTATCAACACAGCACTTAAGCAATGGGGATTTGGTTGCAGTGGGAGAATGAGTCCATCTCTGCCTCGCCCCGAGGTGAGGGATGAGGAGCCATGTGTGAGGTGTCCTGGCGTGGAGGCTCCTCAGTCTAGGTTGCAACCCTCTGACTGCAACAAAAATCAAATATTTGTGCTTGAAGACAGAGCTGAGGCAATTTCCACCAGGAAATCTCCCATCTCTCACCACTTGAACAATATTATACATTCATTGTGCCTTTATTCTGTCCAGTTCTTGACAGAAACTGCTGAGAAATTTTGTCTTGAGCTCCCTTTTTAGCCAAGAGTACAAGCTTAAAAAATTTGAGGTTGCGCTCGAGGACTTCTCAATCAACTGGGGAATGAACTCTGAAGCAGAAGTTGTATTTAGCAAAATGGGCTTACAATTATTATTCATAAATGCACATGTTATGGCTGCAATTGTTTTGCTTCTTTCTTTTACAGCCCTATAAATTGTATACAGAACATAAAGGCTTTACTTCTTAAATAAATGTTTTGCAGCCGCCATAAATTATCTTTCTTGCATTCATAATGAAAAAAGAAAATCGCTGTTTGATGTTTTATATCCTCTTCACTAAAATGTAAAATATGGTAGTTGGAGCCAGATTTTATCTCATTTGAAAATAAAAGAAGGTTCATTTCCTACTAATTTTTTTCAGTCTTAGGTTTGGAGTTCCCATGAAGAGTTGCCCAATCTGCAAAGCAGCGTTACAATAAACTCAGCTTTAGCTGAGCCTTTGGGTTTGAGTTGTACCAGCACTGATAATCACCATTGTGAACTGAGTTATGGACATAACCTGAGTCTCTTTTATCATCTGTTTTAATCCCTGCTGTTGTTATATTTCATCTCTCTGCACCCCCTGGTCACTGGAGATCAGATTGTTGAACTTCTCCCTGTGCCAGCCCTCGAGGACCCTGCCCCAGCCTGGCTGTCCTGGAAGCAGGCCTTGCTAAACTCCCAGCTCACTGGTTTGCAAAGCAAACTTCAGCCTTGTACTATTTACCTTGGCAAGTGCCCGACCAGATTGATGATCTGTAAAGTGGATTTGTTATTTGGCTGTTTGCTTTGGCAGCTCTTGAAAGCAGTTTGCTGATTACAGCCCCAGATGTCATTGCATACATTACTGCTCACTATAAGTTTCCTCTAAAGTTTTAATTTCAGCCACAAATACTATTAAGCTTTTTGCACCTTGGTGTATTTAGCTCATGGATATTAAATATCAAGAGCAGGCAGCCTCGATTTCCTTAATTTTTCCTCTTATTATCATTGTTGGCCTCCTCCAGGTATCTCTCTAGTGCCAGGATAGGGGATGCTGCTTTGCCCTGGGTCACTGCTGTGCCCAGCTGTGCCACAGGCAGCTGCAAGTTGGTCACATGCAGTTTCCTAACTGTAGATAAGATGGAAAATTGCCATAGCATTTGTATAAATTATCAGCTCTAACAGGACCAAACACTTGGGTCAGTAGAGCAGAGATGGGAGCAGTGGTCACTAAAATCACCCTGTGCCCCGTTTGTGTCAGGGAAGGCCCCACAGGAATTGGGTTTCCCTGGGTAATCTCCATCCCCTCTAACTATTACCTTGACTTTTAAAGGCTCTCAGACCTGATAAGCAGTTTGGCAGATCAATATGCTCAGAATCAATTTGTTTCTGCCATGGGGTAATCCTGAGTTTGGCTCTGCTGCCAGCAGAGCTCCCCTCCCAGCCCTGTGCATGCAACCATCAGGATTAGGGCTGGGAAATATTGGGATATTCTATTTTCCTGCTGCCTCAAAGTGCATCTGCCTTTCTGAAGTCCAAGAAGAGGCACATGAAAAGCTCAGCTGGGTGTTTGCTGCTCCCCTGCCCCAAGTTCTGCAGGGCTGTCCAGGAGCAAAGCCTGGCACAGCCCAGCTTGGGCAGACACTGCTGGTCCTGGCTTTGGGCATTAAACCATCCTTTGTGGCCAGGAGCTTTGGGTTTGTTTTTTTTCACTGGGGGCACTTTCAGCTTTGAAATATTTAAGTTGAAGAAGTTAATTCACTTGAAGTAAGTTTACTTTGCAAGGGGAGGATATCATTGTAGTATTTTTGGCCACTGCTTGAAAATTCCTCTAACCCTTTACTATAATAAGCAAATTGAGCAGATTAAAGACACATTATGCTGCCAAATGGTTTTTCTACACAGGGTGACATATATTTTTTCTGTGGAAAAGGTTGTGGGGGTTTTTGTGAGCTGCTATGCTTTTTTTAGCACTTCCTGTTTTATTGTGTTTGAAGTGTCTTTGTGGTGACCTGTTGGGGTAAGATTCTTCCATATGGAAGTGTTTCTTCAACTTTTAATCATTTTGTTTAAAAAAAAAAAAAAAAAAGGTTTTAAATCCGATTTGCAGATGTCTCTGGTTTTGTTTGCAGAGAGCTTGTCCAACTCACTACAGTGTTGTAGAAATGATGAATTGTTCATCCACAACGTAATGGTGACATCCATGGAGCTGCACTCTCAGAATACCTTCTTTAAAATCTATTTTAAATACCTGTAGAAAAGCTTTTGTCTGTGTTTTGATGTATTTTGCTCTTTGAAACCCTGCCTTCACTGAATGCCTTGGCAAAACTCCTGTTGGGTTTGGTGGAATTCACCAGTAGACCCCTGACTTGGTTGCAGGCATCTCTGCAGTCCAATAATATGGGGATAACGAGCAAATCTGTGTCTATTCCTGGAGAAAATCAAGCTGGGGTTTTACGAAGGGTCAGAAAAAAGTTACAAGTTTATTTTTAAGTCTACAAGCCAAAATCATTACAGCACAACAGAATGCAGATTCTCTGAGCTCTCACTGGACTCTCCAGGTTGTAACTGAGGCCAGAATTTGGACCACTGGAGTTGTGCTGTAGCTGCATCCTGTTTCCTATTAGTTCTGACACTAACATCTGAATTTCAGATCCCGTCTTGTTTAGGTTGAGCTGCTCCATCAGTGCATCCAGCAGAGCCCTCAGGAGCTCTCTGGGGCTGCCTGGCTTGCAGGGGGTGTGAGGGCAGAGCTGGAGCTGCTGGGCACAGTGCCTTACCCAGGGAGCCGGGGATGTCCATCAGGCATCTCCAGACTTCCCCTCTGCATCATCCCCTCCATGCTTCAACCTGAGGAAAACTGCCTTTGACAGTGTTTTTGAGCCCACATGTGAATACCACATGTTGAGGTCTCATGTCTGCAGTTTCACTCCTAATTAAGTGGAGATGTAAGTACTGGGTATCGTTTAAGGTCTTTGGCTCTCTGCAATTCACCACAAGCATCTCATTCCCACTTGCTTTGTCATGGACTTATTATTTATAGGAGAAGGGTAGGTGGACGTGGTGGTTACAAATCTGTTGGATTATTGTGTTTCTGTAGTTGTCATCCTGTCAAGGGTCCTGCAGAAATTTGCTCTGTGGGCTCTTGGTAGTTTATTGGGAGTAAAATCCCCTCCTGTGCCAAAGGCTGGCCTTAGGTCTGTGCACCACTTAAGTCTTGCTAAGCTCTGAAAATGAGTCTTAAATGTTATATTGGCCTTCTCAGCACGGAGGTGAACTGCATTCTGTGAGATTTCCAGCTTAAGGCTGTCTGTCTCTGCTGCTGGGAGAATTAGGCTGGGGTCTCTGAACCTGCTGAAAACTTCTGGTGCTCATCCTTCAGAAGCCAGGGCCTTGCAGCTCTCTGACCTAACAACAGCAGAGTCTGGAAAAAGGCAGCTTTTTGATGTAGATGGGCACAGTACCCATCTGGTTTGGATTTTCAAGGTGTTCCAGAGTCATATTGTTAACTACAGGGGGTCTTCTGTGAGCAGCAATATGCACTCAGACTTCAGAGCATTCCCAGATATTTATTTTTGGAAAACTGAAGTCAGGTAGCTCGTGTCTATTAGACAGATGGGGAAATGGAGGCATAGGATGGGCAGGTGATTTCCCTGGGCTGGGCAGAGCAGTATCAACAAGACTCTGACATAAAGCTGGAAAGTTATTTGACTCTGGTTTCCACAATATTCAGAGTGTGTTGGAAACATTTCCAATGAGGAAATCCTTACAACCATACTTGCATTTCCCCAAAACGATCATATTGGCATAACCTTCTCAGGTGGTGCTCTCCCTTGGCCTACCTGATGAACAAAATGTTTAACTTTGGGCATGGATTCAGCTCTGACTTTTGGAAAAGATGGAATTATGCCCATGAAGGTCATTATCATCTCCAGACCTAGCAGGGCTTCAGGGGCTCTGGGGACAAGGTGCCTTCAGCTCAGTGGGAACTCTCCAGTTTAAATATTTCACCAAAACACCTCCAACATCTCCCACTTCCTCGACAGTTTTCCTAACAGTGTCCAGCTAGATGAAAATTAGCCAGTGTGGTGGTTTGTAGAGCTGCAAAGGTCAAATGTCCTGGAGGAACAAGGTGCTAAGATGTTAATTCTCTCCTGGAATGGCAAGGCAGTTCTCTGCTCCATTGAGCAGAAAATGCAGGTGGGCTTAAACATCTCAATTTTTGCCTTCTGTTTTGAATGCAATTAAATAAAATCTGCTGTGATTACAGGGAGGATAACCAGCTTGCAGTGCAATCCCAAATCTCATCCTAACCCCAGTTAGGAGGCAAACAGCTTGGAGAGGCTGCAAATGTCCTGGGCTGGTCCCTGCCCCGTCTGTCCCCAGTGTGGGACACACAGGAAGCTCGCCCTGAACTTCTGTTCTCACACTTCTCCTCTTGGAATCTTGTTTTCCACTTTTTGGAGATTTGTGAAACATATGCCTTGGAGGCTTCCCAATTTTTTTTTCACAGCAAGAAGAGAATTGCTCTCTGCGCTGTAAAACCTCTCACGAAAAAGCACACTCCTTTCTAAAGGACCTGCCTGGTGCAGCTCAGCAATTCCCATTTCTCATCACTTCACAGTGTATTTTATAGGGTATAAAAATGGTGTTATGATCCGTGTTCCCAAACCTTGCCTCAGCTAGCAAGAACATCAATAAACATGGCTTGATAGACACCAGAGCTGCCCCGCTGTTCCCCCAGTGCTTTGAACGTGCCCTCGCAGACTTTTGGAATCTATTCCCCATGTAGGAAACTCCTCGTGCCTCTGTTGAGCTTTTAATATATCAAAGGGAATAATTGTGCTTAGGAAAAGTGACTTCTCCCAGGATACACTCCCAATCTGCTCACTTAATGTGCTTAGAAATATTTCCTTGCCTTCATCTCACGTCCCGCAGATTTTTCCTCCTTCCTTGATTTAAATTAATCTGCAGATTGGGACGCCGGTGTTACCTGGATCTGGCAAAAGATTTTACTTCGTTTCTCCCCCTTCCCTTCTCCTTCTCCCTCTATAAAGTTATTATTGTTATTCCTTCAGTTCACAGCTGAGATGATGGCTTTGAACAGCTTCACGCTCCATTCCAGGAAATTCTGTCTTTGTTCTGAGGCTTCCAGCGCAGAGGCTCCTTTCACCTTGATCTTTCAGCACGGCACTAAAACATTTGGCAAGTTTTTTGTTGTGTTTTTTGCTGCTGTCCAGAGCTTTTGAGAGATTCCCCCTTGGACAACTTCCACCTCTGAGCTTGCCCACTGGAGGAAATACTTCCCCTTGAGTTTACACAGCCACATCATCACGAGTGCTGCATCCCTCTTGTATCTTCATTAGCTTCCTCACCTCCTTGGATTTGCTTCTCTCTGGTTTAAAGTCAGTTTTTGCTGCTGAAGCCTTGAGCTGCTGGGAGGATGGTTGGAGCTGGAGCAGCACTGGATCCAGTGGGCTCACAGAGCCTCCCCAGGCTGCAGAGAGCAATTCCCTCTGCTAAACATCAGTGGTTTCCCTCATCATTTTAGTCTGGAAAAGGTATGGGATCAGCTTCTACCTGAATCATATCTGTCTCCCTAATAATCAACTTTCTTTTCCACATTAAATTCCCCAGAAACTTGTGATTAGCCCCACTTCTGAGAGTTCACCGCAGCTTAATTCTACTGTAAAACTGTCAGCAGTGATTTTCTTGTTTAAAGACAGATTTTGGTTCTTGTACAGAACTACTTCTTGCTAAATTCCTTTTCAACCAAACACTCTTGTCATTTCTCAGCCATTAAAGACAATAAACTCCATCTTTGGATTTTTACATGCTGAACTTAGTTTATAATGATGGATACTTGTTTATAACACACTGAAGATTTTTGTTAGCTTTCTGGCATAAAAATTGGGATCTTCTCTTTTGATTCGTGGTTATTAGTAGCAGGTTTATCCTTTCAAATATGTTCAAGCCATGATTTAAGTGGAATATTTATTGTCCACAAGAATGGTGGACATTCTGCAGCTCTCAGAGTCCATCTTGCCTTTGTGAGCAGCATCTTTATAATCCTCACACATTTCTGGTGGGTTGAAGCTGATTTTGCAGCAGGATTTAGGTGTTGTAACCCAGAAAGTCCCAGTCACTGCTGGTTTATGATGCTCTGGTCCATGAGGAGAGACCTGGGGCTCCTCTCCCCTGTGTTTTGGGGCAGCTCCAGCTCCAGGTGGGGATGATCCCACATTTCCTGGCATCCTGAAGTCAGTTGGTGCTATAAAGTGTGTTTTGAAGGTGCTGTAAAGCTGAATCAGGAGCATCAGGAGTGGGAAGTGAGAAACACCCACTTGGACCATCCTAGGACAGGGCCACAGTGCTGGGAAAACTCGAATGGTTCTTCCTAGATCCAGGGAAATCTGTTGGGTCAGGCAGGGATTTGGAGTGGCTTGGTTAAAATATCTCCTTCTTCCTTCTCTCTGTCTGTGCCAGGTGACTGCTGGTGGAATGGTCCATCCCAAATTAGAGGTTTTATTGCATCATCAATCAGAGCAAAGCATGTCCTTACCATCAGTGCTCCAAAATAGGGTTTACTGAAGGAAGAAAAAAAAAAATTTGACTATAAAAATCCAGTTCTTGTCCTTCCAACTTAGGTCACACTGTGATTCAACAACATGAATTATCAGACTTTCCTCTTAAGTGTGATTTATTTTGCATTATTTGGGGTTGATGCACCCACTTTTTTATTTGGTTTTGTGAGAAGAAAAGTGAGAAAGAGTGAGGAGAATTTGCCTTTTAATTCGTCCCCATTAGGAGGATGCCCTACAGGCACACCCTTCTGTCACCTTTAGTGATTTCTGCAGCAGGAGGTCAGTGCTGTTGTCAAGTGCAAAAACGCTGCTGTCACTCAGGGCAGTCAAAGACCTTGGGTGACTTTTTTTTAAAGTTCTTGCTTGTTCTGAAAGCTTTGCTGTCAGCCACGAACGGGGAGCCAGGGCTGCCAGATTCCTCTTTGCACTCGGCGTTGCTGCAGCCACCGTGAAGCCTGGGGAAGGGTGAATCCCCTGCCCTGTGAGCTCAGCCTGTGCTGAGGATGAGAGGGAGATGAGTTAAGTGAGCGAGAGCCTCAGGCTGGGACGTGCCAGCTGCGATCATTTTTTCACTCCATCATCTCACCTTGCGACGTCGCTCTGCCTTATCCAGCCACCAGATGCCTGATGGATAACACAAGTGACAAGGGCAAAACCTCCTCGATGGATGCAGAGGAAAAACTTCAGGGGCTGCTGGCTCCTGCCCAGCTGTGTCCTGCCTGGCTGCAGCGAAATCCCTGCCTTGGATGGGGTTTGGGAGGAGATCAGACCTTGGTGCTGTGAGTTCCCCAGTGCTCTGGCCACGCTCCAGCAGCACACTTAAGCACACACTTAACTTTCAGCATATATACTCCCATTGAAGTCACTGGAGCTGTTTGCATGCTTAAAAGTAAGTATATGCTTAAGCTGGCTCAGAACCAGAGGTTTCAGTGCTTTGTAGGTCCAGTCCTTGCTGGAGCTCAGATAATTTGCTTGTGCAACTTGGCACAGGCTTTTAATGAATTCAGAATCAGGCCAAAGAAATTTATCTTCCCTGTCTTGGAAGGATTACAAGGAAACAAGTTTAAGGTTTTGTTGAGTTTTTATTACTTTCTAAACATAAAATTTCACGTTTCTCTGTAGTCCCTAAAGAAACACATTTTTCTGCTGTTCTTGGGGCGATCTAGAGACTTGGAGCAAGCAATTTCCAAAATTCTCAGAGCTGATGGAAGAGTACCTGGGCTGTGCTGCCTGGCCAGGGCAGGAGTGGCTCTGGAGGTCCCATCCATGTTTTCACACCTGGTAGGAAGGATGTGGCGTTGTCCTCAGGCAGATTTCATTGTGGTCACCTTGGTGAGTTACTTAAACCTCAATGTTCCAGCTCCTCCCAGGTATAAACAATAAAATTCTCTCTATCAGCCCTGAAAGCTCATTTTGCCTCAGTGCTTTAGGTGTATTCTGTAACCTCTTCTCCATTCCCTGGTCTTGGTCACTCACTTAAGAAGTTGCTGAGTTTCCAAACCAGTTCCTGAAGTTAATGGTGCTGTATCCTGCTTGGCTGCCCCAAACACAAACATTTCCATCCCTCTGGTTTAACACCTGAATCCAGCTTGTGCTGGTTGTGAAATATGTCCAAATATTTGAGGGGAGGCTGTGATTCCAGCAGGCTGTGCTCATCCTGTTGGGTATAACCCTAATAAATGGAATGGTGACTCAGTGAGATGGGCTGCAGAAGTGGCAGAAGGTTCATTTTGGGAAGAGGCTCCTTCCTGGGAGGGTGGGCAGGCCCTGGCACAGGGTGCCCAGAGAAGCTGTGGCTGCTCCTGGATCCCTGGAAGTGCTCAAGGCCACGTTGGACAGGGCTTGGAGCAACCTGGGATAGTGGAAGGTGTCCCTGCCAATGACAGGATGGTCTTGAAGGTCCCTTCCAACCCAAACCATTCTGGGATTCTGTGCCTTGTGCTGCAGGAGCTGGGCACTGCCACCCACCAGGGCACAAACGAGCAGGAAAAGTCACCCTGTGCCCAATTCCCAAACACCCAGTGAGAGCCTGGTGTTTGCCAGGGAGATTTCTTTATCCCATGGCCTAGCAGTGATTCGACAGTAGCTTGGAACCAGCGTGCACATTATCTCACAGTGAGGTAAGACAAATAAATTACAACTTGGAAGCCCCGAGTGGGATCAATGATCCACCTTAGGAAAATATTTTGGTTTCTGTTTATAAGTCAGCTGGGTTGTGAAATGTTTCATCTGGGAAAGGTGATATGAGACCAGAGAAATATTTGCTCTTATAATGCAAAAAATATTCCAGTTTCTCTCTTAACGGGTTGTTAGTGACATAAACCAAATTTCTTGTTTCCGGAGCCTCGGTGCTCAGCTGCTTCCCCACAGATGCTCTGCTCTAAGCTCTCTCCTGGCTGACAAGAGGCTGCCCATTATCTCCCCTTGTCTGGGAACATTTCTCATACTTATAACGAAGAAATGACCCCAAGCCCAGCAGAATTCTGTGTCTCTGGCAGAATGGGCGTGCTGTGTGCAGGATGCTGAGGATACTGGGGCAGGGTTTGGGCACAGAGCCACATCCATCCCTGCTGTGCTGCTCCATCCAGCTGGGATTGGGATGGGGATGGGGATGGGGAAGCCTTCACCCCTCCTCTGCAGCAGGTTTCAAACATCCAGTATCCCCAAAACTGAGCTGCAGATAAACTGTACCCACGATGAACTTGGCCTTTCCACACTCTCTGTTGCTATTACACAAGAAGGAGTCTCCTGTTACAATTTGAGTGATATTTTAGTACAAAGCACAGTTCCAATGTTTTCTCAACGCTAAGATTTTTTTTATTTTTTTTTTTTAATTCAAATGAAACAATCAGAATTAAATTCCTTGGCTCACACAGTCACCACTAAGGCTCAAGCAAGATGACAAATCCACTCTTGTGTCTTGAAGTGTAACATAAGATCTCGGTTATCCCGAAAACCCCGATGAGTTGTCAGATCTTTCCTTACTTGTGGGTAAATCTGAGCCTTTTCTAATCCATTATGTGTCCTTTGTACATGTGTATGTAGCTATGCATTTGCACATGCCACGAGATTGATAATAAGCAAGATAAATCTGTTTTCTTAAGGGAAGTAATAAATTATTCCAGCCCCTGCAGTGGAATTGGCAAATTTCTACCTCGTCAAGGCAGGGTATGACTGCAAACCTCTTCCCAAGAGTTCAGAAATGATTTGGCATGTAAAGAAATAAGGATCATTACGTGGTGTCACAGAAATACCAGATGATTCCTTCCTGCATCTCACACAGCCTTTTCCCCACCGAAGCCAACCCAAAAGGCTTCAGCATCCTCAAATCGCTGCTTTTATTCGGAGGAGAAGTCAAACAAAATAAAGGCTCATCTAAAAAAGCCTCCACTGAGATTTAATGGAATTCACTGTGTGTTTAAATTTCCTAGGCGTCGTTGAAAATCTCAATAATCATCTTATTGTAAGTTTAGCTAAGTCGTAGATCTTCAGAGAGTGGGAAATTTTACTAGGAGTAAAAAAAAAAAAAAAAATGTTACTGGATTTTCTAATTTTAACCAGGACTGAGAATTATAAGTATGTGAATACCACAAGAAAACATTTCCAACCTTGCAAAAACTAAGAAGTGCTGAAGATTTTTAGTGAATCCTTTTTTAATGAAATTTCCAGACCTGGAGGTTGAAAGAACATCAGGTGAAGTTTTTTTGCTGTGCAGATTCATACCTGGTAACACAGGCTTGTGCAGAGCCCTGGGTTCTTCAGGACACTCTGCTTTATGCCAGGATTAAATATAAAGAAATGTTAATCTCTAAGGGGGCTTGGGGCTGGTTGTAGCATTCCTGATTTTTTCCAGGCGTTGTGATTCTGTGAAGCGTTAAAATATGCACGAATCTTGCTGTTCAAGGGGAAGGGGGAAAGTTTTTTCTTGGAAATTAATTTTATTACAAAGGGCTAGTTTGTTTTCAAAATCATAATAGCATCCAGTTATACTGTAGATTCCATCTCTTTTTGCTTTTAGGCAGCTAAATAGCATCCAGTATTGGAAAAATACTGCCAGCTGATTTTTCAGTGCCCTGTGCTCCTCAGGCTGTGGATGAGCTGCTCCTTCTCTGTGGGTGCAACCTCTGGCAGCACCCACCTGTGCTCACCTGTGCCCCAGCCCCTTGTGCTGTTCTTTAAGGCAAGATGACAAAGTCTGGTGCTTCTGGTGCTGTGGAACTCTGCAAAATTCTGGGACCACACCATAAATTTCCCTGTTGACACCAAGCGGGCGTTGTGTTGCGTTTTCTCTTTTGAAGCCCTGCTTTGGATGGCTGTCACATCCTGCCTCCTTTTGAAACCAGCCCATGTCCTTGCACTAACCTCCAGGCCTTGGGGAAGCCAGGAGCTTGGCAAGGGCTGGAGGAGCTCCTGGCAGGGCTGGGGGGGCTTTGGGGGGCTCCCCTTCAGCGTTCGGGGCTGCGGCGGCGCCGGGGCCCCTCGATCGGTGGCCAGGTGTGCTGGCAGCAGGAATCTGCAGTTGGATGGCATCTGACAGGCCCTGGGAGCATTCAAGGCAAAGGCAGAGTTTAATAAATACACTTAATCATTTATGTTTTGACCTTAGCCCAGACTCGTAGTCAGACACAGAAAGCGGAGAGTTGGAAACGCACTTTGTCAAGGCTCCTCTGGCAAAGCAGGGCAGCCCCGCTCTGAGGAAAGGCAGATCCTTCAGAAAGGAGAGTAAAAGGTCAGGACTAATCCAAAAGGACAAGCAGTGTATGTCTGTGTGTATATTGGGTTTCACATATGAAATCCAGTCATGATAAATCTGATGGCTTTAGAAACATCTACTTTGATTAATGAAAACATAGTTCCCATAGACCACGGGTTTCATACTTCAAAGTTCCCCTGGATTTAGGACCTTAGGTTTTGCTTATTCATATAACATGCAGGAAACTATTTTTAAATGAATAAGGGAGTATAAAAAAAAATTTTTTTAAAAGGCAAATGTTTCAACATCGGTGGTACAGATAGGCTGGATAATAAGGAGCAAAATTAACAAACAACAGACATTTTATTATGCATTTTACAATAATGTTTACATTCTTTTCTCTATATTTGTTTTTCCTTGAAAAGATTTATGTATTTATAAAAATATCTCGCTGCTCCAGCTCTGAAAATTGCAGCCTTGCTCACATTTGAAAGCCTTCAAGGACGGCTGTGATGGCTGGCTTTGCTCCTGACCATCCCAAATCTCCTGAGCCCCTGGTTAACCCCTTGTGCAGGAGCAGAGGATTCCGAGTTTATTGGGATGTGGGGAGGAGGAGGAGGGTGGGATGGTCCCTAAGGACCTGCACCACGATCCTGGACCTTGCCAGCGCTGCCTGGGCCACTGTCCTGAGTTTGTGGCCACGTGGGCAGTGCCTGGGCAAGCTCCTTCCCAAGCATCCATCCCTGGAGCTGCCGGGCGCTCCGCCCCTCCCAGCCCCAAACTCATCTCGAAATCCTGACAGAGGAATAAGCAACACTTTTGTTTACAAGTCTGTGGTGCTGAGGAGGGCCCAGCAACTTCTCAGCCTCACTTAGGCAAGAGTTCAAAGGCTTTTGGAAGTGTTGGTTGCCTGTGGGACCGGGTACCTCGCTGAAGGCTCCATTAATTAAATGCCCTCACAGGATACAGAGCTGGTGAGTAATGTCCTGTTTATAGCAGAGCTGTGAGCGGTTCTGGAAAAAAAGAACCTCTGTGGGAGGGAAGATGACAGGGAGCAGAGTCACTGCAAAGGCTGTGGCTCCTGCCATGGTTTCCAAAGGCAGTCATTAACACTCACACCTTGGTGTCCCAGCGTTCTGTCCCTTGTTAGCTGCTGTGCCGTGGGAGCCATGCACAGGAGGGGAGCTTGGCACGTGCCATGAGCACAGACCCGCCAGATCCAGGGCAGGCCAGGGGGATGCTGCCCCTCCACCCTCAAATCAAGAATTTGCCTGGATTCCCCTTCAAGTGCTCCGAGCGGCCGCTTTGTGGCATTCCCGCTGGAATCACAAAGTTGTGGCACGGAAGGGAATTGGCAGAGCCTGTAGGAAAGTTCAACCTTTCATGTTGAAACAAGGTTTGTTAGAGTTTGACTCAGTGCTTTGGGTGAGGACTTTCCTCACACGCCCGTGGGGTTCTCGCTGCCGGCCGAGGCGTTGGCAGCTCCCGGTGGCCACCAGCGTGTCCAGAGTCCCTTCAGAGCCCCCTCCTGCTTCTGCAAAGGCCAGGACGAGCAGGAGAGGTGATGTGCAGCCCTTCTGTCCCTCTTGGTTGCACCTCAGGCTCAGACATCACCCAGGTCCATGAGTCCCATTGATCAGGATGCATCTTTCATCAATTAAAATCGGCAGGTCGCTTCCCCTCCTTTTTGCTCTGTTATTTTTGCTCACACGTATGTTGCAATATGCAAGGTGAGGCTCAAAACTGTCAAACTCTTTAATAGAACCATTACTGTATTTTTGGAGAACGTTCTCTTTTTGATTTACTGTTCCTTAGAAGACAGGAAATGGAGCTACTTGATTTCATATTTTAAACAAAGCCGTCCAGAGGTTTAATGAAAAAAATTTCCCCTGGCTTTTGAATTAAAGGCTATGGTGAAAGATTTAGCTTAGCTATTTTGACTTAGAAAAATAACACACTAAAAGCATTAAAACATTTTGTAAAAATACTTTTTACTACTAGATTTTTTTTTTTTCAAAGAAAAGAAGTTTCTCTGGTTTTCTCACCCTTGGTTGGTGGGGCTATGAAATGAAAGGACATTTCCAAGGTTTAGGGTGGGTTTTCTTTTCCTTTCCTCTGTAGAATTTATTTTGCTTTTATATTAAAAGCCTTGAAACAATTGCAATGCTGAAGACAAATCCTGTGTGTCAAAGCAAGGTAATTTGGTGTGAGTAATGACAGAAGCCTTTGCCATTAATAAAATGCAAGAAATGTTAAGCAGAAAGGTGGGAACCTGATTCTGCTCCATCAGCAGTGGCAGGAGAAAAGGGTGGTGCTCCTTGAGAGGCAAATGTCTGTGGAAAAAGAGAAGTAGGAGACTGAGTTCAGGCAAAAATTAAAGTTTTATTAGGAAAATTCTGTGTATGAAGCAGAATTAGCTCAGAGCATTTGGGCTGGAATTGCAAAGCAAAGCACTTTTGACCTGTGTGGTCAAGACAAGGGTTCTGCTTGTTGGATTTGGGGTTCTGGGATGGTGCTTGGAGATAACACAGGGGAGCTGATGATCTTCATTCCCACCCAATTTCATCTTCAATAAATAAAGGAGAAGTGAGTGTTCTGCAGGCTTGAAAGCACCATGCAATAGGATGAAATATTGACACAATTATAAGTCAGTAAGGTTTTTTTTTTCGGTGATTGAATGAGATTTCACCAGGATTTCACTAGTAATTGCTAGACTCACATAATGCCTCCTTTGCTCACCCTTGAGTTGTTCCTAAATGAATTGCTCCTTTTAGGTGGACCCTGCTCCCAGCCAAGGCTGGATCCGGGCCGGGGGTTGGAGGGAAGTCTGGGCTTCACACGTCAGGGGTGATGTTGGTGGCTGTCAGGAGGGTTTCAGCAGGCTGTCAGCCTGCCTCCCCTCAACCTCAGTAATCCCTGGAATCAGCAGGAGCTTTCCCAGCCCCGTTGGTTCTGGGGTTACGTTCTGGCTTCGGTGATTCCATGAGCAGGACGCTCCATCGAGGTTTATTTGTAAACTCCTCACTGGGCAGCCACGGGGAATTTGATGCCTTATCAAGTGAGATACTGGGATTGAAAAGGGGAGAGCGAGGCAGCCAGCAGGAGAGATTACAATATAATAAATAGCAGAGATAGGGGGAGCTGCTATCAGTGGAAGTTTAATGCCATTAGCCCGTGTGCTTTTGGGAGTGATGTATGCAGGGGATGATGTAGGCAAGGCAAAGCACCCAAAGGCTCCTGGCAGCAACCAGCCCATTGCCATGTCACACTCTCCAGAGTCACTTTCCAAGGTGTAAAAATACCCAGAACTTAAATCTGCCTTAAAAAAAATATTTCATTATTTTTCTCTGATACATGTGCTGTCTGCTGATGCACTGGCAAGAGGAACAGGAAGGTCTGTGACAATAAATCTTGTTTTTCCTGAAACTGTTTTGTTTTCCATCAGAGAGGGACAGAGCCAGGGATTTGCAGGAGGAAAGGACCTGCCTGCTCAAGCAAGGTCCCATTTTCCAGCCCCACATTCTGAATAACCTCAGTCACACTCGGCGTGTTCAGCTTTACCTGGAACCCATTTTATCAATGTCTGTACTGAAATTAGGGGGGATTTTTGAGTTCCACTGCAGCACAGAGCACATGATGGTGCAAGGACTGTTACAGGCAGAGTGATCACCCACGGGCCACAGTGGTGGCTGCTGAATCCCAGCTGGATGTCTGGATATCAATGGTCTTGCCAGATGTGCACTGCAACCACGGAGAAGGAGTGCAAAGGGAGCAAAGATAAAACCACAGCTTCCCCAGCCCTACAGGTTTTTTTACAAGCAAACTTTCAGTGCAGTTGATCCCTCTAACCTGCATTTGCATTAACACTCGCAGCCTCACACGTTGCTGCTAAGAAGTTTTGGCAGCTCCTGGCCCTGATTGCAGAGGTAACGCTGCACTTGTCTCCTTTGCTCTCACTCAAGGATCTCAGGAGCCAGAGCCCGGCGCTCCATGAAGTTCCTCCCTGTACACACAAGCAGGCATCTTGGCAGAGCTTCAAAAGCCATTTGCCTTATTATTCATATGTCTGCTTATAGGAGCAGAAATGCTCCCATTTCTCACTTTTGGAATAAGGGCTGACACCAGGAAAGAGGAGATTTCTCATCTCTGGCACAGCCCTGCAAACCTGTGGGAGCTCGCCGTGTCCCCGCTGCTTCCCTGAGGTTTGGGAAGCAGGTTTAAAGCCCCCCTGATCACTCTCAGAGTACATGAACAGCTCTGTCAAAAAAATGGAATCTGTGGGGTCTCAGGCAGCATGAAACTGTAGAAGGATGACTTGGGGAAAAAAAGCTTTAAAAAAACCCTCAAATTTTGCTTTTCCTCCTGCCTTTAGGAGAGCTGACATCATGAAAACACTGTAGAGATTTAAACATCATCGAAATTACTTTGCCTCCTCCCTGCATTTTCTCAAACAAACTTCAAGAACCCTCGCTTTAAAACAAATTAGTAGACTGGAGCAGCCTTATAAATCCAGAGAGCCATTAAAAGTTGAAATATTTGGTCATTCCTCCTCTGGGTTTAAACTGGGATTCATCCAGAGTTCAAGTGCGTGTATCACACGAGAGCCACGATCCCGTTTTTGCAGAGGTCCATCTCAGTGCTGATGGTTTTCTAGTGCCAGGAATCCACTCGGCAGCCAGGCGAAGGAGATAAATCAACGCCGATGAAATTCAGGAGCCAGGAGTCACCATTGCAGCCCATATAAATCCCTGAATGCCAGCCCTGGCTGCTTGTGGCCGTGCCATTAGAGTTCAGAATTATCTGGCCCTCTTTGCTGATGTATGGATTAACTGGCTGGCCGAGTGTTTACCAACGCTTATCACCCGGTACTTTGGGTCTTATCAGAGGAAGGGCCGCCTGCCGCGGGGCTTGGTCTCTCACCCTTTCTATTACCACCTGTCAGTGGCACGGAGTGTGCTGTGAAGCTGTACAGTCACAGACTACAAGTGCAGATAGTTTCTGACGGCTGATCAAAGGGGAAAACCAAAGGCCTGATAACAAGGACGTGTTTCATGTACTTTTAACTCTGAGAAACATTGGCATTTGCATTTTTTCCCCTCGGTAGGCTGGCAGAAAGCAGGCGCAGTAAACGCTGCATATTCAGTTACCTAATAGTGGAGTAAATGGTATGTGCTTGAAGCAACAAAGCATAACTGTAATCTTGTTCCAAGTGGGAATGATTTAAGTAAGCCTTCGCAGAAGACTTGCTGTATAATAAAGAAGAATAATTTTAATTTGTACTTTGAAGTGATCCTGAATTCAGAATCTAATCTTTGCATTCGGCAGAACATCATACCCTGCTGTGAATGAGGTAATAACTGCAAGTCGAGGAATTATTTGAAGGATCTTTTGTAGGTACGTGCGCTCCCTCACAAGAACCAGAGTCTTCAGTAGGGGCTGCTGGTGAAAGAGCCTCTGTGAGAGCACGTTTGACCTAAAACTTCCCTGTTCAGGAGCAGAGAAAACCCACAGATATCCCAGACTGAGGGAAGGGATCCATTTGTTCCTTCATCTTCTCTGCTTCGGAGCACCAAAGGGATTTTAGCTAAAATTTCTGCCCATTAGCAAAGACAAAGTGACTGTTTCCATTGTCCAAGATGAGGAGGGGGAAGAATCATCTCAGCAGCAGCCCAGTGGAAGACTAATCAACTTCAAAAATAATTCCTGGTTGTCTAACATAAAAACAGATGTATACCATTCCCATTTGTGCTGCTTTCCTGACTCTCCCCAGTGCGAGACCAGAATTGTGTCTCTATTTTAAATGTCACCTTTTTGATTACAGCTGCTTTCCTGACTCTCCCCAGTGCGAGACCAGAATTGTGTCTCTATTTTAAATGTCACCTTTTTGATTACAGCTGCTTGCTCGAAGCTGGCTCATCCTTGGGGTTCCACCGTGCCGTGCTGGTAACACCAACGCCTTCACTCGCGTGCCAAAATCAGCTTTGGGGGGCACCCAAAAAGGGAGGGAGGTTGTGTCCCACACGTGTCCCCTTTGTCTGTTGTTGAAGGTGCCTTCGACCGGAGCGTGACCTTGCTGGAGGTGTGTGGGAGCTGGCCCGAGAACTTTGGTCTGCGCCACATGTCCTCCATGGAGCACAGCGAGGAGGGGCTGCGGGAGCGCCTGGCCGACGCGATGTGCGAGTCCCCCAGCAGGGACATGGTGGGCTCAGGAACAGGTACAAAGAAGAGGTGTGATCAGAGATCACGTACATCTCACCCAATGGTGATTTTTATTTAATTTTTTTTTTTTTTTTTTTTTTTTTTTTTTTGTTTTTCTTTTTTTTTTTTT
>VYXF01012762.1:9163-33491 GCA_013397295.1 Polioptila caerulea | reverse complement strand
TTTTACGTTTCGCTTTTCCTTTTCTCTGTATGCTCCTCTCTCTCTCTCTCTCTCTCTCTCTCTTTCTGATTAATTGACTTTTGTGGGGATCTCAGTGGGACGGAAGTTTATGAAAAGAAGTGAGTGGTAGATCACATAAACACAGTCTGAGATATTGGCACATGAAGCTTCCTTATCATACAGCTGGGACAAGGGCTCTCCTGCATCCCCTCCTGTGCAGATTGCTGCCCTTGCCCACCCTGCTCCAAACAATGCCATAATCACACATATCCTCATTTTGTGTCCTGAATAGAGCCACTGTGAAGCGCTGGTTCTGTAATCCAAATTAATCCATCTTCATCAGTGTCCATTATATTGATAAATTGTATCATCTGTTTAAGTAAATGGAATGGCACATCAGAGATTACGCTGTCAGAAGGGGCCCCGTGGTAGGAGATGCTCAGAAATTAAAGAGCAGTTACTGCGGGTTTATTGTCTCCATTAATTTCGACTTGTTCCAAAAAACACCTCCAGTAAAAACACCTCCGAGTGATGGTGGCCCCTAACATCAGCTGCCAACTCACTTGTCACTCTCCTGGCAGCTTGCCTGGGAAGGCAAAAGAGGAGAAACCAGCAGGAAGGTGTGGGAATGCCAACCTATGGATCTTTCAGGAAGAGCAGGAGCTGTCTCTTCCTCCTGCTCTTGCCCTCCTGTATCACTCAGGGTCTTGTGCTGCTCTGAGCTCTCCCAGCTCCTCGAGAAGTCTCTCCCATCAGGGCTCATCCTGACTTTGCTCACTGTGGAGCAGGTGCCAACTGCAGCAACTTCCCCCAGCCTGGAGGAGGAGGAGGATGCAGAGGAGCAGGACTTCAGCCCCTGTGTGTAGGTACAGGCAGCAGTAACCAGGCTGAGCAGTGCAGAAACACCTCCATAGCCCAGCTGCTCACCCTCCCAACTGTCCTCCCTCTGATTTCCATCTGGAGAGAGACGAAACCAAAGGCTGAGTTAGATTTGGAATTAGCAGAAAGGCTTGGTTGAACACTCAGGGTGGGTCTGCTGCAGCTCTGGTGCAAATCCTCACCAGCTTTTTGCCTTGGCCAAGACACTTCACGAGTCCCTGACTCCCGAGCCCCACCAGTGCAGTGAGGACAGAGATGCCTCACATGGCTGGTGAGGACTTTAATCAGCTCATGTCTGTAAAGGGCTGGGAAGGTGGAAAAAGCAGGCTGTGAAAATAGAGAAAGGCACATATTTCATCACTTACTGACCCAGGCTGTGATCAGTGTGAACTTTGGGAGGGTATCCACTGCTGATAATGGGTCAGCACCCCTCAGGCTGTCTATGGAAGGGGAAAGGTGAGGGGAATACCTCCTCTGAAAGATGAAGCCTTCCAGATGTGCCAGGTTAGGGTGACTGGCTGCCCTGGAGACTTGACAGTGTATTATATATAAACCAAGAACTTTGTCAGAGACAGGGCTCTGTCTTTTCCCTCCATTCTCACCAAACCCAGCCGATGGCAGCGAGTGCCACCTTCTTTGGCATGAGGCTCACAGTACTGCAGGTGTAAAGACAGAAAGGAGCTGTTTATAGAGATGCCATCACTGAGTTAATATTCATCTAGAGAGATTTCTCCCAGCCCTTGCTCCAGACCCATAAATCTCCCTAATGAGTGTAAGATAGATGCCATCTCAGAGCAGCGATTTTACGCAGCAGTAATGAGTAACATGAGCACTGACCCAACTCACCCCATCCCACCGCCCTCCTCTCCCTGTCATTAACACTCTGTGCTGCCCTGCCTGTCGTGGGATTCTCTCCACCACTAACACACTTTATTCTCAGGATTTGGGCATGTGGTGACTCAGAGCAGCAGAGAAAACCTGGTGATAAGAGGGTGAACTCCCGTGCCCTTTCCACTTCCATCCCCTGACAGCTCTTGGGCTGTTCCTCTTTAGCAGGCAGACAAAGTTCTCTCCTGCTCAGATGTACCTGGAGAGCTGCACTCTCTGAGGGAGTGGGCTGGAGCTGGCTGCCAGCACCATTCCTCAGCCTGGGGAGCACAGGGAAGGGCTCACATCTGTCTGCTGCTTAATAAATGGGCAGAGATAAGTGTGGAGCTGCATTACCCTCACTTCAAAAAAGAGGTGTCTTTGTTGGCTCTTAAAAAGTAGGAGAGTTTTCACGTCCCCTAAACCACTTACATCATAACCAAGCTTGGCTGAACTGAATTACCTTTGAAAAAATTCAGTTTTCCTCCTTGGGTTCTCTGCTGCCCACTCACCACAGTGAAATGGCAGCAAAGAGTTCAGCAGAAAAGGACACTGGAGGTTTGTTTGTTGATAGTTGATTTCTGTCTTGCTGCTTCTTTCAAAACCAGTGTTTCTATTTTTGGATTCAAAATTGTGGAATTTATAATCCTTTTAATAATCCTAAAATAATTTATTCATACCTTCATGTTATGCATGCTTTAACCCCTGTTTGTGCTCCTTGGATTCTCTTCAGTCCTTAAATAGATTTTGCAGAGATTTAACAAAACTTGCAAAGTCTTACTCAAACTTCAGCACAAATTAATGAACATTTCTAGCTGGGAATGTGAAGATTTGTGCACGTGCAGTGCTGGGGTCCAATGTGTGGACAAAAGCTGGGCAGTAGGGTGGACAGTGAGACTTTGTCAAGTGCTCAACCGGTCCTGACATGCACTTAATGGCAAGAGATAAATAGATTCTTTTAATGCCTTAACTGTTAGGGCATAGCTGACACGTAGGTTTATATAGAAATCAGGGCTGATAGGCTGCAGGGGTGTGGAGGAAGTGTGTGCTCGTGGTGCACAGACCACTTTGGGGAGCTGATAGTCCCAGAATCTTTGGTTTGTACCTGCCCTGGTGCATTGCAAAGCAGGGACAGCAGCACTAACCCTGGCTCTGGCTACTGGCAGAGACAGAAATACCCAAAGATTGGTCATTGCACAAACATCAAACTGGAGAATGCTGAAAACATCAGGAGTAATGTGGCATTTGTAGGAAAGGGGGATTAGGTGGGGCTTTTCCACCTCCAGCTCTGTGCCAGTGGGTGGGAGAAGAACCAAGTCTGGAAAACGACCTCCCCAAAAATCTCCTTTCCTTGTGACCTAAATGATAACTCCAGTTGTCCAGCTAGTTGGCTTGATTGGGAAACCAGCTTTTCCCCTTGTTATCCAATTATTCAGATGACCCATGCCTATCTGAAGTGGAGTCTGCTGTACATAAGCTGTCAGCCCAGATCCACATTTAATTCCAAGAAAGGCGTAAATTGGCAAAGATGCAAAAAGATGTTTTTGCTGTTTCAGTTTCTGTCAAACTCTCACTGAAAAGAAAAAGAAAAGACTATGCAAGTCTAGACACAAATGTTAGTGGTCAGTGCCCTCTTTTGCTTGCAAAGCTTTGTTTTCAAGCAGCTACAATATTTACATTTGCGGTGCAGTTCTTAAGGGTGTGCTGGAGCTTCATAATGCATTCCCCCCAAAAAAACCATCCCAGGACAGTGATTTATAAAACCCTGCTTCCAGGAGACAAATATCTCTGAGAGGATTCCACTCAAACTGGACAGGAAGAAATGGCCAGCTCAGGCTAGAAATCTTTCCCTCCAAAAATGCTGTAATTAGTAAATTCTGATTCACCCATTCCTTCATCCATTACCTTTTTTAACCTTTCCAGTGTATTTTGCTCACTGCTAGGCTTCATATTTGAAATCAGCCTATAGTAGGGGAGCAGCAGGATGTTTTTTGAAATTCATCTTTCTTCCAAAACTCCTGGCAGCCTCCAAGTCTGTCAGCTCTCACCCGTGGGGAGGCGGTGGCACAGTGAGGTGCACTTCTGGCCCTTGGAGGAAACCGTCTGGATTCCTTCCAAATTTCATGAACAAACTCATAATGTGCTGAAGGAGGCTCATATGTTGAAGCAAACTCTTTAACCTGATTAATGGGATGTAAGTAAGTGGAGCTAATTAGACGTGGTAGGGAATGGCCTGTAGGAAACCTGGGGTTGGGGCTCCAGGCACTTGGGATCCTGGGCCCCAGCCAAAGCCTGAGCCCAGCTTGGGTCTGCACACCTTTGAGCTTTGCAGAGGGATGGTTTGGAAACCTTCCTGTAAAATTTGGGGGTTGGAGAAGGGAAGTCACCCGTTCCCTGGCGTGCCTGGCTGAGGGGAGAAGCAAAGGGAGGAGAGCAGGCCGTGGCTCCCGTGCAAGGACCATCCTTCCTGGGGATTTTTCCAGAGGAGAGAACATCCGTGCTCACAAGCTTTGTTCAAAGAACAGCAGCCACCTGGACATACATGTACCTGTACATTTAGTTTCAGGAATAGGATTAGCCCTTTATAGAGTCAGAGCTTTCAGTGGTACCTTCCCCTTCCTCCCTCTCTTCTTTCCTTTCTTCCTTTCTTCCTCTTTCATTTTTCTAAGACAATTTTCCCCTTCTCTCTCCTCAGCTGTTTTTTATCTTTACTCAGACATGGGCTATAGATACACAGAGCAAATTATTTTCCCCCTGAAGAGCATTTCTGCCAGGAGATTTCTGCCTAGGTTCAGTGCAAAACCAGCTTGGGCAGCAAACCCACTGGTGGATCAAATAACATCGATGCTAAAAGCAGCCTTGGAGCTTTCAGAATATTCATCCCAGGGTCAGAGATTAAATTACCCCCTCCAATAAGTCTGGGAGCTCAGTGCAGTTCTTCCTACAAAAGGTTTCTTTGGATGGGCCTGGTTGAAAAGAAAGGAAAGTTCAGGTTCTTTGGGAGCCACCATTTCAGAAGTGCTGGGTAAGAGGAGTTTTGGCCTTGCACACATTTTGGGATATCAAGTGCTCCAGGATGGGTTTCCTGTCCAAAGGTGTCCCTGAGCAGCCCCATCCCACAGCCCTGGGCAGGCCCAACAAGAACATTTTTAATTTCCCAGTAATTTCCCATGTCTCCAAATCCAATCTTGCCACCAGCCCTGGGAGGTTTTACTGGAATTTCTTCCATTATTTAAGGGGGAGGGGGTGTAAATGCTGACACCATGAATATTTCTGATGTGAATTCAGGTTCATTGCTGTTTGTAGAAAAATTCTAAAGGGAGCACTGACACTACAAGACAACTCTGACTTTCTACCATTTGATAACAAACTTGATCAACTGCATTTCCTTATTATCAACTGTGGTGTGGGGAGATTCCTTTTCTTTTTCTTCTTATTAAATCAAGGCATTTTTTTTTAAGAAATATTTTATTTTTGATACAGACACAGCCGGTGAAGTAGCAGTAAAAAACATCACCACAAAGAGGCACATGGCTTTGAAATGTTTTGGTATGTAACATAACTGTATTGTTATCAGGTCTTAACTTTTGCACCAAGAGTATTTTCCCTTGTTCTAAAACCAAACCCTCTCTCAGCTCTCCAAGGGCCACGTACCTAACGTGGCCATAGGGGATCAAACCAAAAAATATCAAAGTGTCTCAAGTCATTTCACAAATAACATTGTTCTGTTGCTCTCCTTAAATGAACAAGAGTTTCTTTGATTTTTTTTTTTTTTTTAAGTCAAATTTAGGATTCTGCTGTTCAGAGCAGAGAGGTCACAAGGCCCTAATGTATTTAGCATTGACTGCCCTCTCTTGTAGTGCGTCTATTAGTCAGTAATTTGATTTGTACCTATTCATTTGCAGTCCCTGCAGGAGCTCTGAGCTGGCCCCAAGTATAATTGGTGCTGTCTCTATTTTTACATCATTAGATTAGCCCCGACTCCTGGCCACTTGTTGTCTGCGCTTGTCTGTCCATTTATACAACCTAATGTAACACAAAATTCATTACTGATCACATTACTTTCAACTCTGAAGCCAGCTTTGTGATAAACATTTTGTTAACCCTTCCCTGCCAGCGCACAGACCTGGGGGATAAATGCACTTTCCCCTCTGCAGGAAAAATCAATATCATAATAAAACAAAGTGCAGTCACATTCCTGGATTTGTCATTCCTCCCACAGAAAGAAATGGGGAGGAACATCTAGGAGATGACTAAATGGTGTCTGCATCCAGGCATCTCCCTCTGCTCGATATGAAATGAGCTCAGCAGTGTCCTTTCTACTGGAATATAAAGAAGTGACACTAGATAGGGCCAGCACTCAATTTAAAACTTAATTTCTTACTCATTGTTCTGCAAGTGTTTTAGCTCTTCTGGTCAGGCTGTAATCAGGTTATGACATTATTGGAACTGGACATTTTTCTTCCAGTGCTTTGTCTCAGAAGCAGTGAACAGAGACACAATTCCCTTTTTCCTTGGAGATTTGCTGTGTTGTTGGGGGGTTTTTTTGGTATACTTGGGGTTGTGGTTTTTCCTCCTAATGATTAAGCAAATTAACTGCAGCACTCCAGAATTTCCCAGGAAAATTCAAAGCTCTGTCCTATCTGGCTTGGCTTTGCTCACATGTGATTGTCTGAGTCCCTCCTAAAGCATGAGCTGTCTGCACCCCTGAGGCTTCTGCTGTTGATTCCAGGAGGAACCAGAGGAGAGCCATGGTAGATATTCCAGCCAGGGCTGAGCATCCTCCCAGCATCCTGCCCAGGAGGGGATTCCTGCCACCCAAATGTGTTTTGGTGCACGCAAAAGCTGTTGGGTTTTTTAGCAAGTTTTCTAAATTCATTTTCTGTTTGCACAGCTTGGCTTGGAAATCTGTTATTTTGGGTTTTCTAAATATTTAGAAATATTTCTCGGTGTTTATTAAATCTTCCCTTTAAAAGTCTGAGGCCTGAAGCCTGCCCCACACCCAGCAGTCCCACACTGGGAAGGGGGCAGGAGACAACGGGATTTTTCCATCTGTAATTCCTATAATTGCCTTGTCATTCCTGTTAGGAGTCTTTCTATGGTGTTTTTGTGTAGGATATGACTTATGGCAAGCATATCTCTCTCAGTAACCCTAAGAGCCCTCATCTCCCAGCATTTGAACCAGGACTGGTATTTTTACAGCTGTTTTGTGAGCCAAAACCTCTTGCAGCTGCTGAGGTGGTGGCAGAATAAAGACAAGACAGTTCCTGTCCTTCCTCCCAAGCCCAGCAGCCCCAGAGAGCCGTTGAGTATGTGCTGGTTTTTGGGATGTGCAGCACAGGCCATCCCAAAGCTCTCATAAACTATGCATTGCCCTCTCCAGGGGACGTGGGACAGGAGGCTGTGGAATGGAAACCCATTTGTGCAATAAATTGTTAAGCAGTCAAACTGTTAAATGAACACTTATTAGAGAGGGAGGCTGAGTCACCAAACAGCAAAATCCACATTAACACAGCAAATTTACCCTCTCAGTAAATGGAAAAGTCAAGAGCCAAGGCAGTGCAAACATTCCAGTGCGAGCCAACCCTCTGCCCTGCAGCTTCCTGTCCTCTCAGCCCCTCTTCCACACAGGATCTGCTGCTGGTGCTTTGGCACAGCAGGCACAGGTCCTTTGGGGAGCTCTGCCAGCTCCAGGTGCTGCTCCCTTCGGATGCTGTGGCATTCCCTGTCTGTGTGTCGTGGCCTCACCTCCCTCACCCCTGCACCTTCCTCTAACAGAATATCCCACAAAATCACCTGGTTTTCCCAATAATCCTGCCTTGCTCTCTGGGGGAGTCTGAGAGCTCAGGACTTGCTGGACAGTGCTGGCTGTTTGATGTTCAGGGTGGGCCTTAGGGGATGTGGGCAGGCAGAAAGAAATGGCCAGAAACAAACCCAAAGGGATTTTGGCTTGGGGAGGATCTCAGTGATCAGTGGAGATTCCCTGGAGCATCCCCACGGGATCAGCTCTGGTGGCTGCCCCTGGAGGAAGGAGGGTTGTGGCCAGGTCCCTGGCAATGCTGGGAACACTTAGTCCTCCTTGAAGTATCTATCCTAATTTGTGGTATGAAAAGATTAGCTTTCCTTCCATTCCTAGCCTGCTGTCTCTCCACCATGGATAATATATAAAACAGTAGACTTTTATTCATTAACATTTATGGGAAAATGTTAATATTAAACTGTAAGTGAAAAGCCCCATCTTATTGAATTCTTCTGCTGTGTTATTGGGAGCCTAATTTCATTTTGCATTTAAATAAAAACCAGATGACGTTCAGGACGGTCAGGCAAGCATTCTGTAAGTGAGAATTTATCTTGCGATCTGGGTAAACAATGTCTCATCATTTAACAGTTATTATAAATAATGGGGTTTTAAGCACTTTGCTGGGAGTTCATATTGGCTCCACACGGGTTGCACTGAGGGAGAGAGAATTTCAGTGACATCTTCCAGGCATCCGGTGAGGAGGAATCATATCCTGAGCTCGCTTCTCAAGCTGCAGTTTTCATCCTCCTCTGGTTATTATTGCTCAATATTGTGTGCACCATCCACTGCCCCCAAAAGAAATGAAGAGGAAGGAGAGTGACAAATTGGTTGGAAGCATTTTGGAAATGAAGAAACCCTGTTGGAAGCTTCCCCATAAACGGGGAATGTGTTCAGCCCCCTGCAGGTAGCTGAGCCTCCAAAAAGCAGATTCTTTCAGTAAAAATGGGGCTGTGTAAAAGTTGTGCATTCACAGAGAGTGAGAAAGATATTGAGGCAAAACATAAAGACAAAAGGATCATAAAGCAGCTGCTTTTTCCTATGTTTCTGCTGGTGCTCTCTGAAATTACATCGCTGGTGGTTTTGTGCTTGGGAACGTGTGAGGTAGATTATAAAAAGAGCAAAAACTACTAAAACAGTAAATAGCTTTTCCCCCACTCCTGTTGCTTCTATTCTGCTTTTCAGTGTTGTCCCTTCATTGAGGGGGCAGCGCTTTGGTGCTCTCTGGCTTTGCTCTGTGTTCCTCAGACCCCTCCAAGGCATTTCCCACCACAGGCAGGAGCAGCTTCTCCTCCATCAGTCCTGCATCCTGGGGAGGGGGGGATTAGTTTTCCATGCAGACAGGGGGTGAATTTTAGGAGCAACTGTTGTGGAAAGATCCTGAATTTGGGAGCTCCTGATGCTGGCTGGTGGTGTGCCACCTCCCTGAGTCCACCTCAGGGCATGAACTGCCAACTGCCTTTTTCTATTTGGCCCATTTTATACCATTTTCCAAAAAGACCCCCACAGCTAAAACACCATATTTATTTATTTATTTGTTTAGGATTGTTATTTGTTGTTCCCTTGGTCAGTGACTTTCTCAGTAACTGCCCAGCAAATGAACTCTCTGTTTACACCAAAACTTGATGGTGTTGTGAAAGACAAAGGGTCAGCATCACTTCTCTGACTCGTTCCAAAGATGTTTTTCTGGGAAGGCTGCAGGCAGGACCTGCCCTGCTGCCTCTGCTCCAGCTTGGTGGCATATCAGGGGATCCAGGAGCCAGAGGGGCTGGGGATGGAGAGCCCTGGTTGGGGAGAGTGGCATGGAAATTTGGGATCCTAAAAGGATTCCAAAGCCCTGAGTTGTGGAGGATGCTTGGACACGTTGCTGTGCTGGAATTCTCTCAGGCAGGGCACAGCGTTCCCATGGATGGCATCTCCCATCTATTCCCACATGCCACAGCTATTCCTGCTGGGTGCTCCCACCTTGGCAGGTGGAAATGACATTTGGAAGCATAAATCAAGAGACAAATTGACCTTGCAGCCTTCTGCCCTCAGCTGCAGCCATAGAGGCAGCAGTGGGAGGTGAACTGTGCAGGGACAGATCCCCAGTGTAAAATTTGGGGGTGCTTTTTGTCCTCCACTCAAGGCTACTTTTATCCACACCCTCTGGAAAAAAAATGTTTTGATTATATCTGGCCAGGACTGTGTTGTCTCTTTGGTTTCTCTTTTAGAAATGTGTCTGGTCACCCACCAAAATGTGAGCAAAAAGCAGAAAAGCACAACATGAGGAGCAGGTAGTTCTGTGAACTTCACTGCCTGAATACAAGGCAGGATCATGATTTAAATTGCCTTTTCTGGGGGATGTGACCAGAGGAATGCCTTGGTTTGCCATTAGGTCTTTCAGATTTCACACAGAGTTACCTTCACCAGCTCCTCCACCAGCTGCAGCTCATCCACACATTTGTAAGAGTGCAGCTACAAAGACAGAGTGTAATAGAATCAATGCTTGGAACAATTCTTAAAATATGACTTTCAAAAAGCAAAAACGTTGAATTTACTATTTCCAGCTGCCTTCTGGTTTCAGGAGCACAAATGTGAATTGCTGTGTTCCACAGCCCCGTTAACAAAGGGACGAATTAAGCTTTGAATGTCATTTTTATCAAGGCTCTCTCATATTTATGTCTAACATCAGAATTTGGAGCCATATAAATAAGAGAGTATATTAAGAGCCTCAAGCAGCCCTGCAAGGGAGAAAGCCCAAGAGACTGGGCTGGTTTTTTTCCTGACTGGGTTAATACTCAGTCAAGGTAGAGCTGTGATTTTAAGGGAAAAGCACTGAGTGCTTTGTAAAATTAGAGCTGTGTTTACAAAGCTGGTCTGCTTGAAGCGGCCATGTCAACAGAATCTTGAAAAAAAATGGAGTGAACAGACAAAATAAATTGCATTCGGAACTAGGATGGTTTGGATGGGCTTGGAGCTCCTCAGTGACACTGAGCTGCTGCCAGGGGAGTGGGAGGAGGAGTCTGGTCCTGATCCCCACCTGAGCTCTCCCAGCTCAAGAGCCTTGAACTGTTTAGATGAGCAGACAGAGCTGAGGCTGTGGTGACATCATTTCGTGAGCTTCAACAAAACTCTCCTGATTTGGACCAGCTGAGCATCTGCTCTCCCCCCACAAAAAACTTTTTAACTTTTCCTTTGAATCAAACCCAAATTCCAGTCTGGTCTAGCTTCCTCCTCAGCATCAATCTGCACCAGGGGAACAGCCCAGAGCCTCTCACTGGCCCGAAAGGCCACTTTGCCTCAGAAGTGCTAGAAGTTGTGCCAGAAGGACTTTGCTTTGTAATCTTATACTCTTAAAATGAGCTCGGCAGTGCGTGTGTGTCAGGAGCACAGGGAGCACATGTGTGAGATGCACTGAGGCACTCTGAGCTCCCCAGTCCACCCCAGGGCTCTCTCCCCACCTGAGAGCCTTTAAGGAGGCCAAATGCTGAGGTGGCATCACAGAGAGGATAGAATTAGGTCTTAGATGGGGAAAGAACTGGAATTTGGAGTGAAATTCTCATGCAGAGTGTCAGCAGTCAGCACCCAGAGCCTGAGGTCATCACCAGGTTTGTGGGTTTGACCTTCAGGCAGCTTTTCCTTGCCCAGCTGTTTTGCTGGAGCTGTTTGGCTGAGCCCAAGAGATGGAGAAGGGACCCCCAGCACTCCCTGAGGGCTCCTGGCCATCCCTGTCTTTGCTGCAGCCACCTCTGGGACACCTCTGTGTCCTGAGACTCGAGTGGCTGCAGCTCCGGAGGGAAGGGGATGCTCAGATCCACGCCAGCTCTGGATAGAAGATGTTCCAGGAATAGGAGCATTGCCTCCAGCATTTCTGAGCAACATCCCCAGAGTTCAGTGGGTGCAGGACGTGGTAGGTGTCATAAACACACATTTTACTTTGAATTTGTAATTTCCTTCGTGGAGTAGAGGCTGACAGAGGGGTCAGTGTTGAGCAATCCAAGGCACTCCCATAACCCTGGGAATGAGAGACCAAACCCTGGAATTTTAATACAGTGTTTTCTCTGCAAATGCTTTTGGTCTGATATACACAGATGTGCTGCTTGCGTAACCAAAGATGCAAGATAGTTCTGCCTAAATGCATTAAAAAACTTGTCTACACACACTGGCTGGCACAGGAAATCATGTATTCCACATAGGATATCTTACAGGAATTTGGAGCAGCAGCACAGTAAAACTTTCAGGATGGGGTAAGAGAGAATTCCTTTAAATCCAAGCAACCATCACTGCATATTCATTCAAAAACCTCATCTGTAAATCTTGCACAAGGAGTTGTAGGCTTGCAGGATGTGATGGGCTGCAGAAATTATTTTCTGTTTGACTGTCATGGCTTTGGAGATTTCATATGCTGGCTAAAATTGACAACTCATCCTTCTGAAGAGCCATTTATGTAGGAAAACATCCTAAACCTCTTTGCAAAAATATACAGCTCTAGGAAACTTGAGATTATTTTTTAAAAGCACTGAAAGTCATTGTGAAAGTGCCTATCTTGAAGAATATTCTCCCTCTAAATGCCAGTCCTTTTTCTGGTGCACTTTTAACCTTCCATAAAATGCTCAGAGTCAAGTCTGGCGAGATGCCAGAGTCTTGGGTCTCCTACTCCATGGGCTCGAGTCACATCGAGCTTTCTGGGTGCGCTTTTTAAAGGAGTAAACAACCTGTTTGGAAGTTCATGCAGGAAAATGTTTTGTCCTTTTCTCACCAATCTCTTTGTGCCTGAAGCAGACCCAGATATTTCTGTAAGCTCAGGTGTCCTCCCTGTTCTGCAAGTGTTAAGTTGTTTGGCATCCCCGCAGTGAAATCAGGCACTAGAAATGAGATTTGGGCTCTCAGCGGGACTCTGATGTTCAGGAGGCTCTGTTTTCATTCCCCTGGTTCTCTCCCTCCTCCTGTACCTCCCCATCTCCTTGCTGGATCCTGCCACCTTTGTTCCAGGATGCCAGCTTTCATCTCCAAGTGCATGGCATGAGCCAGCTCTGGGTGGATTCAGCACTGGGGTTATTGTAAGGTAGTTTGACAGTAACTAATATTTTACATAGGCCACTGAATCCTGATTTCACAGAAGTTGCTCAGGCAGTGTTTTCAGTCTTCTTTACTTGCAAATTTAATGGAGGTGCTTCTGTGGCGTCTCGACATCTTTCAGGTTGTGACAGGATGAGACAGTTTTAACACAGGAATTGATTTTCAGTGTTCAGATGCCATAGTTTTATTTTTTATTATTATTTCCTCATTTGAAAAGAGTTTAAAATCTCTTTTGTGAAACTGCTGGGTTTTTAAAAAAGGGAAGAAGAAACATTTCTGAGAAGCAGGTGTGTCACAGCCACCCAGAGCACTGCAGGAATTTGGTCCCACTGTGCTGAGTCTCAGTGCAGGTGAACAGGCACCAGGCTTGGGGCAGGNAGGTGTGTCACAGCCACCCAGAGCCCTGCAGGAAGTTGGTCCCACTGTGCTGAGTCTTGGGGCAGAGAGCAGCTTTAATTGACTTTTAATCATTATCATAATAAGCTAAAATTATAACCATAGCAATATATAAAACTGAGAACTGACTTTTTGCCTGTGCTCCCTCTGGAAAAGAGCAACACACATTTGTCCAGAAATTTCACCCTTCTCAAATCAAAACCAACTTGGAAAAATTCAGATTTTTAATGAGGACTCGGTGCCTTCGTTTCGCTGCAGTTTAAAATTAACGATTTTTGTTCATCCAAATACCCAAAAGCACAGGTTCCCCTGGGGGTGCAGTGCCCCCCCGTGCCCTCCCTGCCGGCAGATCCCCGGAGCTGGAGGCTGCTGGAGCCCCTCGCCCCAAGCAGCCGCCAACGGTGCTGGAGATGGATTATAATTAGAGCTTCCCTCGTTAGCATAATTGCGTTTCATTTAAAAAAAAAAAGGAAAATACTCAAGAAAAACCTCCAAGTGCAGTAGCGGCTCTGTCATTTCCAAGCACTCCGATATTTCCTCATCCCGGTGTGATTTCCGACCTCGCGTCGGCTTTTGAGCTTTTCTCCACTTTGTGTGTCCCAGGCAGCAGCACCCGCTGCCCTGGGCACCACTGGTGATGCTCAGAGTGGATGATTCCTGCAGAAATAGTGCCAAAAGCACCCAGCAGAGTTTGGGATGTTGTCTGAATCCCCAGAGATGGAGGTTTCCTCCTACAAGTGCCGGTGTGAGCTCCTGGGAGGAGCACAACCCAGCTCCCTTCAGCAGCAATCAGTGAAATTAAAATGTTTAACTCACCCATTCACTGGGGAGCGTTGTGTAAATTACAAACAGTTTAAGAGATCCTCAAGACTTCCATTGTGTTAATAGAAATTGCCTTTTAGCGTTCCCTTTAAATAGGGCCCTTTTGAGTGAGAATCCAGATGGCAGAAGCTCCATAATTATTATTCATTACAGTTAATAAATAACACTCGGGGAAACCCCAGTCAGTTCTGCAAGTCCCCCGTGATGGGCATTGTGTAAATGGAAGGGTGAAAAAATAGTCCTTGCCACAGAATCTGTGAGGATTTCGGTCAAAGACAAGGAGCTGTGAAGGGCCCTCATGTGTGCCTGCCCCAGATCACGGACCAGGCCGCATTCCCAGCGCCCTCTCCTCAGGGAACCTCCTCCGAAAGGAAAGGGAATTGTCTTTCATTTCATAAACAGGCTTGAATTTTTGCCTTTTATCTGTCTATTCAGAAGCCCCCGTGGATGGGGAGAGGTGGGTTTAGTGAGCAGCGCCTTGTGTCTCTCCCCCACCTCTGGAAAATTCCTGTCCCACATCCTCGGGAAGGGGCCGAGCCATTCCCGCGTTCGTGGCCTCCTCGGCGCACGGCAGAGCCTGAAAAGTTCCCCCAAATAATTGCTGTGAATGACAGAAGTGAAATCGAGGAGATTCGAGCTCTGCTGGCCATTACCCCACTTCCTGCATTCCTACTTGTTAATTGTCTAATTCCTAACGAATCTTTTCGGGCGTCTGATGGACTTTCTGATGCGTGCTCACTCCGACGCTTCCTTCCCTCCCCTCCCTGGCCTCATCCCTCACCAGAGACCTTGTTCCTTTAAAAATGCCATCCTTAAAAATCAGAAATACTCAGCCCAGCAAAAGGAAAAGGGAACTTGACATTAGTTGAGCTTGAAAGGCTTGGTGCTGTGAAAAGTGACTGACGTGTGAAAAGAGGCTACAATTAGTTCTTTCCCCGAGCACTCTCCCATTCAGTCCAGGGTCACTCCTTCAGCGAGCTGCGGCTTTGAGGGTAATGTGTTGTGACAGTTTGAGATGATGAAGAATAATTCTTGTATTCAGAGTTGCTGCCGCTTCCCCGCTGCCCTGACACATCAGGCTGCTGTCATTGTATCAGTTATCCCGGGCAGCCCCTCCGTAGGTAAGAGGAAAGGGTCAGCTCTTCCAGCAAATGATTTGGGATATTTTGAAACTGTGCTTAAAGAGGGGAAAGCAAACAGAAGAGAAAGGAAAAACCATTAGAAGAAATAATAATGCACTGGAGAGGAGATTTTTGAGTGGACTTAAAGGAGATACCAGGGCTTCGAGTGGACCGCTACAGGAGAGCACGGCTGAGAAAGGCAGCATAATTTATGAGTGTTCCGGGCAAAAGAGGGCCATATAGATTTTCTTCAGGCATTGAATTAATGTGCCCTATAAAATGGTTTCACATTTAGGCTTGGCAGGGCTTTGTACCTTGGATTTGATGGGGTCCTTTGACAGCTCCTGGAGCTTTCTGGAATGGAAGGTGCAGCTGGAGCTCGAGCGACACCGCTCTCCCAAACCTGCCCACCCCGGGCTGTCCCCAGAGCAGCTTGTCCTCCTCTTCCTCCTCTTCCTCCTCCCTCCACCTTGGCAGCCAGCTCAGGGAGAGCAGCGTGGCTTGGGCAGAGCAACAAGGGCCAGGACAGGCTGGCTGCAGCATGGCACTCTGAACATCGGCACAGAGAAACGTTTCCTGCGAGGTTTCCTTTCCAATTCCTCATGGAATGCCATCCCTGCCAAGGAGGGCTGCGGGCAGCCCCTCTGGCAGCAATGCCAAGCAGGGAGCAGCCAACATCTGCTCCCAGCTCCTGTGATGTCCCATTGCTGTCCCAGTGTCCCCACAGGCCCGGAGCTGTGCTGTGACAGGGCATGGCTGCCCTGGGGTGGGCCAGGGACTCAGTTTGGCCACTTGCCATCCCACGCCAGCAGCCACGAGGATTTTTGCTGCTGCTTCTGTCTCCACCACAGTGGAAAGTGTGTGTGCCCTGAAAATCCCGTTACTCTGGGACCCTGGGTGATGCCAGCAGTGCCCATTACTGTTACTGTCAAAAGCACAGGCAGGGCTGTTCCCAGCTCCCCTGAAGTGACTTTCTCCTCATGGCTTCAGCAGATGTTCCAGCTCCTTCGCCTTTTTTTTTTTTTTTTTTAGGGCAGGCAGGACTTTGTGAGTCGTTTCCTCCGGGGACATGGGCAGGTTTTAGTATTTACGTTTCCAGTATTAGCATTTATTTGTATTTGTGTTTGTTTTTCACGGGCTTCTGAAAGCCTCAGGGAGCCATTTATGGGGCCAAAATAATGCAAGTGCTGGTCTTCTCACAGTATTTCATTTCCTTGATGGTGGAAACGCTACGAGAAGAGCAGGTCTCATGTTATTTTGACCCCATAAATAGCTCCCAGAGGCCCCTTTCTTCCTTCTCCCACCCACTCCCCCCCAAATCAAATATTTAGGTTTCTGCAAAGCCTGACTTCTCAACCCTGGTTATCTTGCTTCAGCAGAAGCAAATTGCAGTTATTACAAAATAGCCAGAGAGTCTATAAGGCCGAATGGGTTTTATATGATGCACAATTTGTTGGCTACTGTACAAGTTCATTAAAGTGTATCATAAGAGGTTGTTTTACTGGTACATTTAAGGAAGTTAATACATCTCGACAGTGTATGCATGGGGGAATGCAGATACAATAACCCTCAGACTTGCTGGGGCCAAGTCCATTCCTGGCGTAGCTCCACCGGAGTGAAGGGAATCACTGGCTGGGCAGCCCTGGAGTGCTGCTGATCCCTGCTGCTGCTGCTCTGGGCTCTCCTGCCACCCACTCCCATCTTCCCGTGGGGATTTGCTGCTGTCCTGTGTTTTTCAGCACAGAGGATGTGTGACGTGTCTTTTTAGGCTGGGAGGTGTTGCAGGTCCTTCAGCTGTGCTGCAGAGGCTCGGCTGTCCCATCCCAGGGTGGCTTTAGGGACCTGTCTCTCCTGCTGCCCTACAGCCCCACCACGCAGCTCCTGCTGCACTTGTCTGGTCTATCCAGATCTGTGAGAAATTGTCCTCCAGTTTTCACTCTGTAACAGAAACGAGTGTCCCCATGTCATGGAGCCATTCCCAGTCTTGTCTGTGCTTCCCTTGGGAATCTCATTGGTGTTCCTCTGCTGTGCCCTGCTCTGCTCTAAGGGCTGGGAGGAAGAATAATAGTATACTTTGTATTTTTATTTATTTATTTATTTTTTATTAATGAAACAGAGCAGTTTGGGGGGCCAGCTGTGTGGACAGGTAGTCCCTGGTGACCATGTAATGGCTAATTCCCCCCTCGTGTGACCCAGCCGTGCCGAGAGCCGGCCGGGGTGAGGGCAAGAGCCCAATTTCCTGAGCACAGCAGAGCTCTCCGTGGCAGCCAAGCACTTTTCCAGGGCTTCCTCGGGTATCAGGATACTCTGCTCGTCTGCCTGGCTGGGTAATTAGTTCCAGAGAGAGCTGGGCTGGGTGAGAGCACCGGGCTCGTATTCCATGGGGAATATGTGCCCCAGCTTGCATGTGGGAGCTGGTTTTAGCCTGACACCCCCTAATCTAGATTGGGCTGAAAATCCCCTCCAGTCCCTCCAGAGCCTCTGCCCCTCCTGTTCCCTGTCTTTTGTCTCTCCCCGCCAGGACTTGTCAGGTTTTCCTGCCTGGCAGCAGCAAGGGGAGCTCAGGACAGCCGCGCTCGGAGCCGTGGGACGCAGCCAGGACAGGATTCCCTCCATCCATGCAGGCCCTGTGCCCGCTGCTCTGCATCCCTGATTTCTGCTCCCTGCTTTTTCCCTGGCTGGCATCAGTCTCTGCAGTGCCACCCCCTGGCAGACCCCGCAGAGGTGACAGGAGCTGCACAAATCCTGCAGACCCCAGGAAAGCCCAAATCCCCCCAAACCCCAGCCGGGCAGGGCGCACAGTCCCACACCGGGCACCGAGGGACGGGCAGGAGCTCGGCCCCCAGGGGCAGGAACAGCCACGCAGGAGCCACAGGAAAACAAAACTCTGTCCCTCTCCCTTGTCTTGCTGGAAACACTTGGCCTGGAAATCAATTCTAGCTGGAAAAGAGAGCGGGATCACCCCGGGAGGAACCGCTCCGGGGTTTGGGGGAGCCCAGCGATGCTGCCCAGCACCCCCAGCTCTGACGTGGGACCTTTAAGCAAAGCCAGCTGTGTGCTGAGGGAGATAAAAGCCCCAAATCAGACAGGATAAGCACAGTATTAGTGTGGGATACGCCACTCATTTCTGATTTAAATTACTGTTTTTACTTCCTGGACTCATGGGAGAGTAAGGATGTGAGGAAAATGAAGAGGTTTAGACATGGACATTCCTTCACCAAATACTGGCAAGAAATGGTGATGAATACAGCTGAGGTCATTACCAGCCCTGCTTTCAGGGTGATCAGCTTCCTGCTGATTTGTTTTCCTTGTATCCTGGGCAGATTATCTCGTTGCAGGTTACCTCCAGGATGAGGGATTAAATCCCACAGCCCTCACTGCTAGGTGTGTGCAGGGCTGCTGGCCCTGAGTGCCCGGGGGCTGAGGGGAGCCAGGCAGTGCCAGAGGATGCAGGGGTGGGATGCTTTCTGTTTTAAGGGAAAGCTGACTTTTTGCTGTTCCCTAAACTTTGTGTACAGATCTGTCCTTATCACAGAATCCTGCTGCAGCCAAAGGACTACTGTGGGGTTTACAAGAGGTTGAATACCCCAGGTGAGGCAGTGGAAGTGGTGGAAGTGCAGGAATATTTAGCAGAGAGCAGAGGCAGGCGCTGCTCCTGCAGCTCCTTTCCACCCCAGACACGTCTTAAACAGAACCAGAGAAAGGTTTGGGTTGGAAAGGACCTTAAAGTTCATCCCATTGCACCCCCTGCCATGGGCAGGGTCACCTCCGCCTGCCCCAGGCTGCTTCAAGCCCCATCCAGCCTGGCCTTGAGCATGTCCAGGGATGGGGCAGCCACAGCTTCTCTGTTCCAGTGTCTCACCACCCTCACAGGGAACAGTTTTTTTCCAATATCACATCTAAACCTGTATTCCAATGTAAATCTATTCCTCCATGTCCAGTCACATAAAAAGTCCTTCTCCACCTCTCCTGTAGCCCCTCCATGTCCTCTCTCCCCCTTGGCAGCAGAGGAATTGGCCCAAAACTCCTGTCCCCATCCCGTCTCCTCCAGCCCAAAGTCATGCTCAGGGTCACACACCACAACTCCCCAGAACATTTCTTGTCTCCTGTCACCACTGTCACTCTGGGGGAGGATTCCTGTGCCATCCCTGGGGCTCTGCCTCCTGTCCCTGCTGCATGCCACTGCTGAGAGCTGCCAGGGGGCTGCTGCACGTGGCCACCGAGTCAACTGCAGGGTTCAAGTGGCTCACAGAGAGGCCACGGTGCCCTGCACACACAAAAATCCTCCTGCTTGGAGATTAGGGAGCACTAAAGGCTTCGGGAGGTCAGAGAGGGGAGATGTCTGGGTGGGTGTGACCAGGAGAGGGAGAGCCACAGCCTGGCTGCTTTCTCTTCTGCATTGAGGCACGGCTGAGGAAAGGGGATATTTTCTCTTTGACTTGAAAAAGCTGAGTTATTTATGTCCATTTGGACAGGATAAAGGGCTGTGGAAAGTCCCTGGTGTTCCCAAGGTGGGGAATGGCAGTGGCTATGCACTGCTGGTGCACACTCTGCCAGCATGGGTGGGAGGGAAGGTTTTCCATCAGGTGCAGCCATCCCCTTCATACCCTGCTCAGTTCTGAGATCCCCTCTGTTGAATCCTGTCATGTCCTGAGGCAGCAGCCTCGGCCCCAAGGAAGGGCAGCAGGTAACATGTCCATCTTTGGCTGAGCTGAGCTGTGAGCCCAGCTGGAGAGAAGCAGAACCAGGAGCTGGCATTCCTCGGGAGCGATTCCCAAATCAGCCCAGAAAAGGACGATGAGCAAACGTTAGAGCAATGCACCAGCAAAGGGATTTGTCAGTGAAGCATCTGTCTAACAGCACTGGGGGTTTATCCCAAACACTAACCAGGACCTGCTCTCTGTCCCTTGCAGAGCTTCAGCGAGAGGGAAGCATAGAGACGCTCAGTAACAGCTCGGGCTCCACCAGCGGCAGCATCCCCCGCAACTTCGACGGCTACCGGTCCCCGCTCCCGACTAACGAGAACCAGCCCCTGAGCCTGTTCCCCACGGGATTCCCCTGAACGAGCCGCCCATCAGGGACACATCCAGACGGGGTAACGAGCCAGCCTCTCCCCCAAACAACCCCGCTGTGGCTGTCACCTGCCAGCTCCCTCCGCGCGGGATGGTTCTCGTTACCCTGATGAATATTGACGTCTCTTAAACCTTCCTCAAACATACTCATGAAATCTTGACTCTGTGTTCCTGTGCGATACGAAGAGGCTCCATCTTCAGTCCTGATAGCTCTGCAGCTTCTTTTCTCGCTGTCTTCAGGAAGAGGTTGGGTGAGGAGAAGTATTCCTGAGCTGTCTTGGGTCAAGCACATGGTTTCACAACTGTTCTCTGCTCTTTTCTGAGAGATGAATCTCTGTAACTCAGAGGAGCTCTCGCCGCTGGTGAAAGTGCCGAGCATTAATGGATGAACTGGAGAGACTGGAAACTGGAGGACTTTCTGTGGACAGGGTTGATGATGTTATTCCTTCCTCATCGCATCTCCTTGCTGCCCTTCTTCCCCTCTGATACTCATCCATGCCAGGAATGGAAATGTTTCTTTTTGTTCTTTGGAAGAATTCTTCTCTCTCTTGCTCCGGTTTTCTTCTAGTCATGTATTTTAGAAACGTACTTGATTGACTAATTGAAGTCATGGATTTCTCATATTTGGTTATAAAAGGTGTTCGTTGGAACTCAGATATCTGTCCAGAAATGCATGTGTCATTGAATAAATCTAAGTTAAACAAGAAACTGCTTAAATGGCAATGTTCATGGAGCGTTACTGGGCTGACTGTGGGCTTTGTGTATCTCCCTGGACCAGACTCTGTGTGTATTTACTGACTTGAGGACTTTAATTAAAGCCATCAGTGGCTGTTATGCAGCCAGTCTAGTATGGTTTTGCCTCCCCATTTCCTTGTCCTGGTGTGCACAAACAGGATTTTAAAAAACAAGGTATTTAGGTGGTGTGCCCCTCTGAAAACCAGCACCCAGCTCCCTGCTGTGGCTGGGGCCCCGCTTCTTCATCCCACTGATTTCAGAGGGACAAGGACCAGGTGCTGGAGGCAGAGGCACCCATTTCCATCCATTCTGTTGTAGGATCATGGATCAGAGGCTGTGCAGAAGAGCCTGAACCCTTCTGAACCAGCACAGTCAGAGCTAGCACTGCATTACCCTGCTGATAAAACAGTCCTGGGCTCACACATCGTAACCACACGAATTCCTACATCTCAGCCAACTTGTGTCTAGAGGCACAGTGAGATGGGACAGTCAGCTTATGAAATTTCCTTCCCACTACTTGTTTTTAATAGAAGCCGTTTGAGTCATGGGGAGAGGAAACTATCTAAACCCACAAATCTTACAGCTCCAGCCAGCCACACCAAGGGATGCAGAACCAACCACCCTCTTCCTACTCCATCCCCAAACACCCAGTTCAGTCTTGGGCTTGGTTTGGGTTGGTTGGGCCGAGGTTTTTTTTTTGCTTTTAACTGTAACACAGCCACTCAGAAGGTTTTGTTTTCTTCAGTCTTGGAAACCGCTAATAAAAAGCGAGAGTTTACAGCAATAATTTCAGTTTCTTGCTTGGTTTTCAGTCAGTCTCTTCTCAAGCAAAAAAATAACTTCCTTGGGTGGAAATCACAGGAGAGTTTTGCCTCTAAGTAAGTACTTACAGCTCCGGCCTGCTGGCTATATCTGCTGTAATGTTATGTTCCTTTTTGTCTGTAAAATAAAGGCTTGAAGTACAGGGTTGAGGGCAGGACTGGCACCGCGGACAAATGGGACCGCAGGGTCAAGTCAGTCCACACCAGTCAGGGTTTTTAACACAGTTCAAGCCAAGGTCAGCTCCAAAAGTTCAAACAAAATCCAGATTAACACATACAGAAGGGATTGTGTTGTCACCGTGATGCTTGTTTCCCTCCAGGCTTTCCAAGGAGCCGGGTAAGGGACAAAGTTCTCGCCGAGGAAGGAAGGAGGCTCTTCTCCCTCCTGCCTGGGACAGCCTGGCTGGGTCTGGCTGAGCACACAAAGTAGGAGAGCACACAACACAGAGTGGTGTCATTGCAAATGTATTTGTTGTTGGCAGGCATTAAATCACTTTTTATAAGTGCTGCAATATGGCCATGTGGAAATTCCCAGTCTGCAAGAAGCTCCTTTGAATCAGGATGTTTTGTTTAAAGTGGGGGGGAAGAGATTCAAAAAAACCCTACAAACTGGGGCTGTACCAAAATATTTTCAGTCTGGTTCATTGAAAAGAATGTCCTAAATTCCCTGCTGTTGATAGCCCTGTAGCCAAACTGTTAAGAAAGCCTAGAGCCTAAAAAAAAAAAAATAAGCATTGCCATGAGGTGGCTAATTTAACTTTAATTTGATACTTTCACAGATGACCCAGCAGAATCACCACTGAGTTCCAGCTCTTCTGCGAGCCAGAGAAAAGTGAGTGTGTGGCAGTGATGACTGTATAGGATCTGATTCATTGATAAATCCACGGGGTCTGAATTACCACTAACTCTAAGGTCTGTAGGGTCTGATTTAATGATAATTTTATAGGATTTGGCTCAATAACTCTATAGGATCTGACTCATCAGTAACTCTATTTGTTGCAACACCTCTGCAGTGTGTTCCTCACTCACACCACACCTCTGCTCCCACCCGTGGCCCTAAAAGCCCCCATTTCAACTGGGTGCCAGCTGATCTCGTGCCACACCACCCTTCCTTCTCCTCAACCTCAGCAGCCATATGAGAACTCATTTTCAGGCACCAGGAGAGAATATTTCTGTTCCTTGGTAAGTCTAGAAGCTGCTGTTAAGGGAGGTTAACCCCTGACTTTAACACAAGCAGGTTTTCAGTCTAGGAACTTGATCCAAACCCCACTTAAAAATAACCAGAGGCTCTTGGTCTTTGCAGGATTTGGGGCGAGCGGCTCCTGCCGCTGTGGAAATTCTCCAGGTGAGTTTCTGACACGCCAGGTTCTCAAGCACAGCAGCTGGCAGCCCAGCAAGAATGCTGTGCCATGATATAAACCAAAGAGCCCAAGAGACACGGGGACTTGCAGGTTTTTAAACTGTTTCCAGTAGTCATAAGCAGAGGGCTCCTGCTGAGTTCAAAAGGCAAAACGTCTCATTTAAAGTGGGGCGGACTGTATATCACTCTGGGCATAAAGTGGGGCTCTTCTATTAAAATTGGAGTTCAGATTTCATGAATTAACATGAAATATTGCTTTCTTATCCTACCCTGGTTTCTGTAATAAACACACGCGTGTAGCGGGCTTAAATCATGGCAGGGGCGTGTTGGGCTGTTTGAAAAGGAGAGGGAAGCGAAAGGTTCTGCAAACGTGACAGCTTGGAGTTCGAATGAAATCAAATCTCAGCACCAGCCCAGGGCCTGGGTGTCACCGTCAGGGTTTCCTGGTGCTTTGCAGAGCTCAGGATTTGGTGGCTTTGCTGAGGATGCTGAGCCCAGGCAAACCCCGTGTCCCTCTGAGGGGACAGACTCTGCTTCACCCTGCCCTGAGCAGCGTTCCCCAGGCCCAGAACATTTGCTGCGACAAGGCAAAGGACTGGCCAAGGGCAAAATATTGCCACGGTCTCCATCAGCAGAGAACCCAGAGCAGAATTTGGCTGCAAAGTGCAGCTGTGAAATCCCTGAACGCTGCTCCCCGTCCTCCCTGCCCGCTCAAGCGAGGGGGCAAACCCACGGTGCTCTCACCAGGGCTTCCTCAGTAATTTTTTGAGCATCCAAACCACGTCTGCGCCACGTCTCTGCATTTATTTTCTCACTCCTTTGCTCTGGCTTGTTGCTGTGCAGGGTAGGAAAGTTTGCGCCATTTCCTGTTGTCTTTCCCTTATGCTCCTGAGATATTGTAAAAATGTTCGGTATCCTCCAGTAGGTTGTAATCACTTCACCCTAATGTTTCACAGCTGCTAAGTGTAACTTTAAACCCAACCATTTGAGTGCTTACAATTAGCGAGTCAATGGGGCTGAGATCGGGTCTTTGTGATTGCAAAAAAAAAAAAAAGGAGAAAACGAAACTTCTTTTTTTTTGCCCGGAGTTTTAATTGGATAAAACGGGAACAAAAGTTGTGGAGACGAGGGAGGGAGTAGTTTAATGCAATAAATGATTAGTGGCTTGTTTGCTAGGAAAAAAAAAAAAAAATAATTGAATCCACTGCTTGGCCTGTTTCACAGATGGAAAAGGCACCGGGACAAGCGTTTGTCTGCGGCAGCCCTGTCCCGAGGACTGCGGGAGCCCCTCTCCGAGTTTAGGGGCAGAGCTGAGGGAACAGAAATGGGAAGGGACGAGAGGTTCAGCTGTGCCCCTCCCCTGTCCCTGCCCCGCACAGCCGGGCACAGCATCCCCT
>VYXF01012758.1:46032-70064 GCA_013397295.1 Polioptila caerulea | reverse complement strand
GGGGGGATTTGGGATCTGCTCCCAGGGATCAGGGACAGGAGAAGAGGGGAGGCTTGGGGTGGATATTTGGAACAATTCCTTCATGGAAAGCATTGCCCTGGCACAGCTGGGGGAGTTTAAAATCCCTCTGGATGTGGCACCTGGGGACACGGGGCAGTGGTGGTCTTGGCAGTGCTGGGAACAGCTCAACTTGCTGGCCTAAAAGGGCTTTTCCAGCCTAAACAATTAATTCCATGATTCCCACATCTGGAGCAGCTGCAACATCCTCCTGGCTGTGCCTGTTGCTGGGAATTTTGACTGGGATGTTGCAGCAGAGGTCACCACCACTGCTCCAGGCCAAAGCTGAGCTGGGACACACCAGTGTCCTCCTGACAGCTGCTGGGGTGGGAGCTGGGTGTGCAGAATCTCACTGGATTTATGTGGGTTTGATGCCTCTTGGTTGTCTTGAAGGCAAAGATTTTGATTACAAATTATCTTTGTGAGAAGCTGTTGGTGTCCTTTTCTAGTTGCCTTTTCATCCTGGAATTTATATATATATGTATATATATATGTAAAGTATTTTAAAAAGGAAAAAAAGCCCCAGATCTCTGTGCAGCAACATCCCAGCTTCGAAAACTTTTCAAAAGGGAATTAAGGGAATTTTCAATGATTTATTTTATGTGAGTTACTTTCAAGGTCCCTTCCAACACAAAATTCCATGATTCCAAGGATGCCTTGTCCCAGATCACAGATCCTTGGTTCCAACAAGCCCAGGGAGTGCAGGAGAACTCTCCATGGTCCAGGCAAACCCAGAGCAGGTCCACAGCCAGGGAAATGCTGGAAGTCCAGTGCCCACCCGTGCACTTGACAAATTTAACTGATTGGAAAAGTGGAGGGATTTATTTAGCACATGAGTCCCCTGGGCTGAGGGGATGGATTTAAGGAGGTGCAGGTTCACTGCTCCCTTCCCTGGCTTAGGCTGGAAAAAACAGAATTGTTGTGACTGGAGGAGCTCAAACTTCCTTGTGTGTCTGGCCCGGAGAGATAATGAGTCATGTGTGGCCATGGCTGAGCAGCTCTCCACAATCCCAGCTCATTATCTAAATGTCTGATTTGGCTCCTGAGCCCCGAGTTTCCAGGATTTCATTTTCTTTCCTTGGGATTTCATTACCTTCCTCGGGCTGAGCTGATCTTTTGACAGAGAAAGCGCTCGGATTTCCAAGGTATGGATAGGAAAGAGTGTTTCAGGCTGGGGACAAAGAACATTTTTGTGTGCCTGGCTTCCTTTCATCCAGGGCCTCTCCAGGAGCTGGTCGGTGCTCCGTGGCCATGAATGCCAATGGATCCTCTGTACAGACACATTCCTGCAGTGCTGCAGCCTTGGCAGAGGCGCTGGGAGCCCGGAGAAAGCAGACACGAAAGGTCATGTCTGTTTAGTTTAGGTCTGCTCAAGCCTTCTTTTGAAGAGCTGTAACTGTAGCTGAATGGGCAAAAGTGCCAGAAATGGAGAATTCCCAGGCAGGAATGCCAGTGCTGGGGCCGGAGGAGCTGGGAATCCTCGGAGGTGCTGGGAATCCTCAGAGGTGCTGGATTTTTCTCTTTTTGCAGCTGCATCACTTCCAAACTCAAACCTGGGAGAGTTCTTCACTCCTCCTGCAGCTCCCCGGCTGTGTTGGTTTAAACGTGACCTGATCACATTTAAATCCTGCCCTTTGTGAGGGAAAACCACCCCACAGGAAGCCTTTTCCTTGGTAAATAACATTCAGGGCCTTTGAAGTCCCTGATAGCCTGGGAAAGCCTTTGAGGGGCCTGAGGTGTCCCACGGGGAAGGGCCTGCACCGGCCCATTCACATGGAGATGGAATTCCACACATATCTGAGCAGGGGCACTTTCCAAGGTGTCTTATCTGGGGGAGTGTCAGGCTCAGGAGAAAAGCTGCTGGATAACAACAGCTCTTCCCACTCCTTTGGATCTGTGTGCAGGGTTTCAGACCTTGGCTGGCCCTTGCAGGAAATGCATCTCTTCTTCCAAGTCAGTTTTGCAGTGGGAAGATCAGGCTCTCTGTAGCAGTTAGTAAATAAGTCTTAGCTCCTTTTCCTCCTTTTTTTTTTTTTTTTCCTTCTTTTAAATGAAATTTTTTTGACTCTCCATTTCTGTGTTTCAGGAGCTCTGCTCATGCTCTCCTCATTTGTATTCCATGCTGCTGTTGAATATGGATGTGAATTATGGAGATCACTCATTCAGTTCTCCCAGCGAGTTGTGCCTCCTAAGATTTCCCTGCTTTGTGACTTGCCTGGGGCTGAGGGAATAATTCCTTATCTCTGTTCCCCAGGAGCCCTTTGGTTCCTTATCAGGCAGCTGGGAATCCTCTGCTCCCTCAGTTCTGAGGGCTCTGGGCACGGCTGCTCCTGCAGCTCCTTGGAAACTGATTTATTGGGGAAAAACCTCCAGTTTGTGCTGCTCTGAAGAGGCTTTGCTGCAAAAGTAGCACTGGAGAACAACCCCTGGGGAAAACCAGAACCCCTGGGACATGACAGTGCCCAGCAATATGTGACTGGAGTGTAGAGTAGGTTTGAGTAGGATGGGCCTTAAATCCCATTTTATCCCACCCCTGCCGTGGCAGGGACACCTTCCACTGCCCCACAAGCCCTTCCCTCTTCCAGGGATCCAGGGGCAGCCACAAAGTTTCTGTTCTGATCCAGCAAACTTGGGCTTGATGATTTGGGCAGATTCATTTCTATGGTCTGGGGAAAAAAAAAACAAACAAAAAAACCCAACAGAGAAACCTGTAGTACTGAAAAAAAAATCTTGGAAAAACACAAATATGGGTGTTCAGCTGCAACAGGGTATCTGGAAATTCCCACTGTAAATCAGGAGGGAATTGGTGGCCCGGGGCTTTAAAGGATTTTGGTCTGATTGAGGCTTGAACTCCCAAGGGGTGTGGGCTTCCAGTAAGCAGTGGGGTTATTTAAATATACAATTATTCTGCATATAAAAGCTGCTGCAATGTTCCAAAAAGCTTTGTGTAATATGAACTATCAAAGCAATACTAATTAAAAGCCTTCGTGTCACTCAGTTTTATTAAACTGGTGACACTGAGGAAGGCAGAAAAGAAAAATCCATGCAGCAATAAATACATATTTATAATCCTGAGCGCACATCGGGTGTTACCCAGGTTCTGGCTGTTCCAGTTGGAAAAGCTGGGTCTGTCCGTGATAAATTAGCTTGTTTATTCCTACCCTGCAGCCGCTTAGGGTAATGAAGCAGAAGCCCTTTGTGTGTGCTCGCTGGGAAGTGCTGGCTGGCTCCGGAGGGGGTAATTGAGTAGAAAAGCAGAATGCTCCCGGTGCCGGGAGAAGTTAAATCCCCCCGAGGTCAGGGGGATTCAGGCTTTAATCAGTGTGGACACAATGCAATTGAGAGTTTCCAAAGGGCTTGTTTATGGTGCTGGAGCAAGGGTCGGTGGTTAATGGGAGCGCTGGGATGAGAAGGTGCGGGATGTGATTCCCAAGGTGAGGAACTGCGAGGGGATGGGAATCCTGGAGCTTCAGTGCACGAGGGAGGAGGTGTTTGAGGCTGCACCACGAGAGCTTTTTCAAGATCTGCATAATTAAAATACTGAGTGATGGTGGCTCATAGCCAAACTTAGGTGTGTGTAATCCGCCCCTCCAAAAAAAACAGTTAAAAAATTGAGCTCACTTGCCTCAGTATTCTTTTACCTGAAGATTTAAGTCTAAAACCAGAGAAGCAGGGTGTGTTTTATTTCTTTGAGAACTGGCTCCTGAGGGAAACCCCTTGGACCTTGTTTTCTGCTGTCCTGATGGGATCAGGCCCTGAGCACTCTGCCCTGACCTCCTGGCGGAGTGGAAAGGATGAAATTCTGTGCAGGAGTTGTTTCAGTGATTGAGACACAGCTGAGGTGACCCTGGCAGTCATGGACAGCCCTCCCTGGGCAGTGGTGGCCACAATGGTGAACGTGTCCAGCTTTCCAAGCATTTGCTGGCTAAACACATCACAGGGAGCAGCAGGATCTGCTGTGCCCCTGTAATTTGGGGTACCTTGGGATTTCTGCAGTGAGCTGGGCACCTTTGGAGGCCCAGCTGGAGGAGATGCAGAGGCAGAAATTTAGGGAAAATTTAGATGAAATATTGGGAAGGAATTGTTCCCTTTGAGGGTGGGCAGGTGCTGGCACAGGGTCAGAGCAGCTGTGGCTGCCCCTGGATCCCTGGAAATGCCCAAGGTGAGGCTGGATGGGGCTTGGAGCAGCCTGGGACAGTGGGAGCTGTCCCTGCCATGGCAGGGGTTTGGAATGAGACACTCTTTAGGGTTTCTTTCAGTCTGTGATCCTGTGGCACTGCTGGCAGCTCCAATACCTCCTGCCCATGGCTTTTGGCACCTGGCATGAGGGGTCTCTGCCCCATGGCTGCTGCCAGGACTCCCTCCTGAGGGCTGCTGGCTGAGCTGGCTCCCACCAAACCTTCCTCTGGAAGCTCTGCCCCCCTCCTACTCCAAGTGGTACCTGCAGTTCTCACGGCAGCCTGGGGCACCAGGCTGCTCCACTGTGTTGTGCACACGGAGCTGTTCAATTATTTACAGGCTGACAGAGATCCTGGGATCTGTGGGGCTGGGGGCAGCCCTTGGCTCCACAGCACAGCCCAAATCCCTCGCTGCGAGCTTTGTTTTGCATAGCACTTTGTAATGCTGTTGGCTGACTTGGCTGCAGCTCCACAAAGCTTTTTTATTTTTTTTTTCCACTTGGTTCAACGCTCACTTGGATTTAATGGGCCAGGAGCCAAATCAGTAATGGAAGCCAAGTGCCGACGTTTGTTTGGTGCGCGATTCCCGACGAGGAATATGTATAGTAATTGTCTCATGCTCCTCAAAGCTGTAACTTTGGCAGAGGGGAGGCTGCAGGGAGCGTGCCAAGTGTTTAAAATCATAATCAGGCAGTGATGAAAACATGTATTTATGGCTATAATGAGTTGCATCAAAGCAAGAAACATTCGGCTTCTCTGTACAGGGAATGCTGTCTCTTAATTCAGAAATGCCTTCGAAATCACCCAGAATGTGTCAGAGTTAAAGAGCTCAGAGAGCTGGGCTGAAATGCCTGGCTTATTTCACAGCAATATTCCTGATATTGCCTTCCAGCTGCAGTTTCAGCTGTGGTTACTGAGCTCTGCATCGAGGCACGGTGCAGGAATCCACATTTATTGCAGTGTTTGATGCACTATGGGCACGTTGTGAGTGTTCTGTAACCCTGGGCTTGCAGCTTCATTTGTGTTTGTTTGTTGAATGCTCTATTTTATTTCACTTTGTTCTTTCATGATGCAGTATTTAGGGTGGATTTGGGGAAATGTTCTTCCCCCAGAGGGTGCTGGCACTGCCCAGATCCCCAGGGAATGGGCAGAGAGCAGCCAGGGCTCCAGGAGTTTGGACACTGCTTCCAGGGATGCCCATGGTGGGAATTCTGGGGGTCTGGGCTGGGCCAGAGGTTGGATCAATGATCCCTGTGAATCGACAGGATTCCAATTCAGGAATGTCCTGATTCTGAGATCAAGAACTTGTTTGGTTTTGGGGTTGCTTTAGTGTCTGAGTGTTGTGTGATTCCTGAGTGCAGCCCAGAGAGCTGGCTGGATCTGGGAGTGCTCCTGGAATCCCTTCAGTGGGGAAAGCCCTCTAAGGTCAGCGAGCCAACCATCAACCCAGCACTGCCCACCTGCTCATGCCAGCCCCTGTGGAGGGAGCCCACCCCTATCTCAGCACCCCAGTGCCTTTGGAGCTGGAAGAAACCCGGTGCTGTGAAAAAATGGAAAAAATGCAGTTTATAAACATCTGGCTTTTGAGTAACTTCCTCCGGCCTGGCACTGAGTCACCTCTCCCTGCCCGTGGGAAGCCGTGTGGATGTCACCCTGTGCCGAGGTGGCACGCTGGGCAAGGTGCTCCACAGGGCTCCTGGCTGCCATCCCAGCAGCTCCAGAGCTGCTGGGATGATCCTGCTGTGCCCAAATTACAAGGGAGCCAGGGCTGAATCATCCGGGTGTAGCAGTGCAGGGCTGGGGTGGGTGCAGCTCACTCTGGGGTTGTTTTCCTCCTTGGGATATTGGGAGTTTGTAGGGTGGTGTTATTGCTGCTGGGGTTTTTGGGGGGCTGTGATCTGCAAGGGAAGTCGTGGATGATCAGAATGACAACGTGAAAGTCACCTTCTGCAGAGTTTCATTTCCCATGTCACTCACTGTCCTGGAGGAAAATCTTCCTGCCCAAGGAAATGCATGGTGCAAATCCTGTGGGAAATTCTGCCCTGCCCTGCCCTGCAGGACCACGAGGTTTGGGATCAGTTTATCCACCCAGGTTTCTCTGGGCACATGCTGTCTGTGTGGATTTGCTTGAGTGAGCACAGGGAAAGGAAAAGATTCCAGTAAATCAGGATGATTTTGTGTGACCGAGGTATCTGAGACTGAACCAGCAGATCCCGGCTCTTCAATTAATCCTAATTGGACCCCACTACAAAGTCAGTAATACATCTGTGCATGTAATAAACTTAATTACTTGACTGTGAGATCAAAGAGCTGTGAAGGAGCAGCACTGGGTGCATTTGTTTAAAATTGCCTTCAAAGAGTCGAGCGGGGAGCTGCGAGTTTTGGTGGGGCCCAGATGTCTGCAGATGCTACAAGTGTGCTTCTCTTGCATTGCCAGCTCCCAGCCCCACGACAGCTGTCCCCTACATGTCAGTCAAGTGCATTGACGTGAGGAAGAACCACCACAAAACCAAGTGGCTGATGCCCTGGGGACCCAACCACTGCAAGAAGCTGAAGGACTTCGACGAGGCCGTGAGCCGGCAGATCGAGGCCAACGACATCGTGTTCGCCGTGCACATCCCTCTGCCCAGCAAGGAGATGAGCCCCTGGTTCCAGTTCATGCTCTTCATCATGCAGCTGGACATCGCCTTCAAGATGGACAACGACCTCAGTAAGTGACTGGAGGAGGGAGGGGCTGCCTGGCTCTCCTTTCCCTGCAGGGGTTTTTACCTTGTGCCCTGAGTTGTGTTGGTGCCGTGCAGTGAGGCAGGGCTGGATCTGGGAATTGCTGATCCTGGAGTAGTTTGATCCTGTGCCACCCTTGCCATGGCAGGGACACCTCCTACTGTCCTTGGACACTGCCAGGGATCCAGGGCCAGCCACAGCTTCTCTGTGCCAGAGCCTGCCCTCCCTCCCAACCAGGAATGCCTTCCCAATATCAAACTTTAATTTCCCCTCTTTTAGTTTGAAGCTATTAGATAAATGCTAAATAAATATATAACACCCTCCCCCTTGCACATAAAGCACAAAACTTGCCCCCAAATTTAAAAATAAAAGCTGCAAAATGATGTTGAGAGCAGCAAGGGCAGGACTGCTCTGGCCTGACCTGGAAGGGAGGTTGTCCATGTGTTTGCATGTTTTAAAGTGCTTGGGGAAAATCCCTCTCTAAGCTACAGTGAATAAACAATTTGCTTTGCAGACTGGTTGAGCTGGGGTGTGTGGAGCTCCTGCCCTGGCTCCAGCCTGGCTGTTGGGCTGGCTCCATGCTCAGGGATCCATGGGGTGGGACCAGTTCAGGGAGTTAGGAGTTTTTTTAGCTCTCTTTGTGTCCTTGACCCCCTTCCTGCTCAGCCTGGAACTGTTCTCCAGCTATTTACCCCAGAATCCTGGACTGGCTTGGGTTGGGAAGGACCTCAGAGCTCCAGCTGCACCCCTGCCATGGGCAGGGACACCCTCCACTAGCCCAGGGACACCTTCCACTAGCCCAGGTTGCTCCACGCCCCATCCAGGCTTGAGCACTTGCAGGGATGATTTAATGCATTATCATTAAGATAAGTTAGAAATGAGATTGCAGAAAGCTTTCACCTGTGTTCTTATCCCTGTAATTATCTCTGAAATACAGAGAGAGCAGCTTTGTGCCTTTATTAAGGCCTCCCCTCCTTCCACTTGGATAGATGATTGCATTAGGGAAGCAGCTCGTTATTCCAAGGATTTTCAAGCTGAACCACCATGCTGGAGTCAGGAGCTGCCCCTTGGAGCAGGCTGCTGGAATGCTCACCCAGCTTCTGGCAGCATTTCTGCTGCAAGAGCAGAGCCTTTGCTTCAGCTTTGTGCCCTTCAGGGACTGAGTCCTGCAAAGGTGGGAGGGTTTTATTGAGATCTTGAAGCAGAAAAGCTCATCTTGGGCCACCCCCTGGGTAATAAAAAGGAGGGTTGGGGATTTTCCAGCACTGTGTGCCAAGCTGAAGGCAGATGTAAATGAAGTGTAGAATCTCAGGAACTAGTAACACATTTCTTGCTTGCTAGATTGTGTTATAACAGCTCTTAAAGAAATTACCAGAAGATTTGTTAAGCTGAATTAATTGCATGTGTGTGTCTGTCCCCTGGTGTTAAATGGAAGGGCCTCATTGATCAGGTGATTGGGATCAGCTCCTCCAAAGGGACAGTGATAAGGATGTGAAATAACCTCAGTTCTTCTTTTAAAGCAACAACTCAAGTTTCTTCTCTCTGGGGCTCTGAGCCCTCCAGGCCTCCTCCTGCTGTGGCCGATGCCAGAGGGGGCTGGTGCCAAACCAGGGCCACTCCTGAAGGCACCACAGCTGCTGAACCCTTGGCCACTGTCCTAAAAACTGCCCTGGAGCTGCCTCAGGTCCTCCAGGAAAGCAGCACTGCTGGGAACTGCACAGGATTGATGCTCCTGAAGAAGCTGCTGCAGAGGCACTCCCTGCTCTGCTGGCTCCTGTGGCTCCACTGCAGGGTCTGAAGGTGCTCTGCAGGGTCCTGGGCTCTGCCAGTTCCCCTTGGCCTTCACCAGGGGTCTTGCTGAGCCACATCAAACTGTCTCCTGCTGTTTTCCTCAAAGGCCTTTGGTTGTCCTCTTCCCCTGTAATTCCTAAGCAAGGCCAAGGCACAGAGTAAAGCTGCATTTGGTTTTTCCAGGGTGCTGGGTGCCAAAATCCTCCTGGGGCAAGGGCAGCTGGGCTGTTCCTGTTGGGAAATGTTGGTGACTCACGGCTGACTCTTCATCCATAGAGAGCTGGAGTCAGTCCTGTGTCAGCTCTGCCCATCCAGGGCCCGTGTCAGCTCTGCCCATCCAGCCAGGAAGGTTCTGCTGGCACACCTGAGAGAGCCTGGCAGGGGCTGAGCCTCCTGGAACACCCCATGGCATCTCAGGATCTCACCTTTCAGAGCAGCAACCAGCCCTAATCACCTAAACCTCTTCCAGGGGGTTTGAAATAGAGATTTTTCAGAATGTAGATGTTTAGAAGCTGAGCTCTTCACTGTGTTTATCCTTCCCAGAAAGCTGGGAGAGACTCAGACTGTTCCTCTGAGGAAGAGGCTATTTCTGTGCTGTCCCTTTCCTTTCTTGATGCATTGTGCACTCAATTATTCAAACCCCTCTCCAGAACTGGGAAAGGAGGGGTCAGAGGAAGGAGATGGAGTTTCTTTGCAGCTGGAAAGCAACCGTGTACAGTGAGTGGGCAGAGTGCTGCAGCCTCCTTTTTTAATTCATCCAGCCTTGGGCTTTTTGGTGGATTTTGTAGTTTTAGGGAGCTGGTGAAGCATGGAAGTGTAATGGAAATAATTCCAGCAGTTCTGCTTGCCTGCCATAGGCTTCTCCAGCCAGCTGTGTTAGTGTGCAGTTGGCACAGAGCCCCCTCCTGAAACAACTCCACTATTTTTAGGCCATTGTAATATGAGTGAAGATATCCTGGGCAAGTATTGTCCTATAAAGTGATTCATGGAAAAGCTCCTGGGCAGTAAAATGCCAGTGGGAAAAATGACACTGGTGGTGCTTGGAGCTTGAGCAGGGAGTCCCTCACTGGGGGGGGGGGTCACAGAGCTCAGGGCTGGGAAAGCTCCAGGAGCTTGTCTTGTCCCCATTTGGGTTGGAACGACTTTAAATCCACCCAGTGCCACCCCTGCCATTGGCAGGGACACCTTCCACTATCCCAGGCTACTCCAACCTGGCCTTGGGCACTGCCAGGGATCCAGGGGCAGCCACAGCTGCTCTGGGCACCCTGTGCCAGGGCCTGCCCACCCTGCCAGGGAAGGATTTATCCCTGAGCTCCAATCTGATCCTGCTCCCTCTCAGTTTAAAGCTGTGCAGGAAAAGGGCACCCTCCCCTCCCCAGAAAATTGTTTATTCACCATCTGATTTATGTGAATCAGGCATGAATCTTCTTAAGGTATGGTTCTCTGTCACTGTGCTCGTTTGTTCCTCAGGGACAATGGGAGTTGCTGATGGAAGGCTGGCGTAGGATTATCATGGAATCATTTAGGTTGGAAAAGACCTTTAAGATGGAGTCCAACCACTGACACAGCTCTGCCATCAGTCTGCTGTGCTGAAATTTATGGATATATGGATATATCTATATTTTATGTTGACAGCCCTGAAGGGTCTTTGCACAAAACTCATTTCCAAGGGGAGGTGTCACCCCAGCAGAGAGACTGATGGAATTCCAGAGGGAGCCTCTAATCCATTGGCCTGGAAAGGCACACAGCACTTCATCTTCTGCCTTCTGGTTTTCATACTCGATGGCAGCAGCAACATTTGGACTGCAAAGATGAAACACTGAAAGCTGTTTTTCTTGGATTTAATCCCAAGCATTCCAGTTGGTTTTATGGCTTCTGAAATGGAGTTCATGGTTCTTTTTAGCTGGGCCAAGTTCAACCTTATGTTCCCATTTATCTGTTTTGCTGGTCTCCTAAACAGCAGATCTGAGATGGCAAATTCATGTTTCATGGAAACCCAACTCCTGGCAGCTCTGGAGAGGGACTGGATATGGATCTGGATGGTACAGATCACGTGCACCAAAAAAAAAGCTCAGAAAAATCCTGAAGTGTCCACATCAGATGCACAACCCGGCCACCTCCAAAGGGCGTAAAAATAGAACTGCAAACCACAGATCCCATCCACGCCCCTTCCCATCCGGTGGGATGAGTGTGCCACCACGTATTCCCAACAAAAATATAGCTGAAAAGAGGGTGCCATCTCCCAGTGCTTGTCCAAGGTGGATGGTTCTGGAGCCATCTCCCAGTGCTTCTCCAAAGTGGATGGTTCTGGAGCTTTTCTGGCAGCTGTGGCTGTCAGAGTTTGGTGCCCCACGAAAGGAGGCTGGGCTGTAACATGCAAATGCTCACTTTGGAGCTTGTGGAGTGAGGGCTCCTCATTCAGAGCCTTCCCTGGGATCTGTGCCTGGTAAACAGGAGGATTTTCCAGCTGGTGGAGCTGGTACAGACTTGCCTCAGGTTTTTAAGCGTGTTGATGTGTTTCTTCTTGGCAGCCTCAGCTGCAGCTCCAGTGCACGAACTCTCTCAGCTCCTCAGTGAGCCTGCTCCAGCCTGAAGAAGCCTGCTCCAGCCTCATTCCCTGCTGGCAGTGTCCTGGCAGGAGCACCTTTCCAAGCAGCTGTATCCCAGTCTGCACTGTGCACACAGCCAGGAGGGGATGGGTGCTGGTCCCACAGGGATGTGTGACCTTGCCAGGCCATGAGCTCTGTGTGTGTCACTGGCGTGCGAGCTGGGGCATCTGCAGAGGCAGGGACAAGTCAGGGCAGGTGTGGAGGAGCAGGGGAGGGAGGGAGAGCTCCAAAAACCTTCTGTACAACAACTGAAGCTAAACAAGACATAGAGAAAACATCAACGCTGTTGTGTGTGGTTGGTTCTGAGGTTTTTTCCAGCTAGGCCAGCATAGCTCAACCTCAGTTTGTTAATTGTCTTCATAAAGGAACTTTGTGCCGTGTTTTTTAATTACTCTGGGAACCTTCTGAGCCTCCTGTCTCCTTGCTGTTGCAGAGGAAAACGCAGAGATCACCCTGGATGTGTCGCTGGCCTATCGTGACGACATGTTCGATGACTGGGAGGAAATAGCACATGCCATAGAGATCAGGAAGCTGAAGTGCACCTTTGGCTCTCCAAAAGTAAGGAATTTGAATGGCACTGGTGGTGGGGATGAGCGGGAGTTGTCCTCTTCCAATTACAGAACCAGAGAATCACCCTTTCCATGAAAAAGTTTTCCCCGATATCCAACCTGAACCTCCTCTAGCACAACTTGAGGCTGGTTTCTCTTGTCCTGTCACTTTTTACCTGGGAGAAAAGGCCCATCCCCACCTGGCTGCCACCTCCTGTCAGGGAGCTGTGGAGGATTCATCTTGGAAGGCTCCCATTAAAGCCTGAAATGTGAACCTGTGAGGTCAAACCTTCCTCAGTGATCCTAAACATCAAACACATGAGGAGAAGTGTCCCTCAGCCACTGCCTCACTGGAATTCACACACAGGCTCTGGGTGCTCCCAGTGCTCCCAGCTGGAGGGCTCCATGCTGTGGTGGCCCCGGGGGCTGAGCTTCTGCTCCCTGCCCTTTCTGCAGACCGTGGAGTCCGAGGGCCGTCACTACGACTGCGACTTCCTGCCCTTCATGGAGATTGGCAGCGTGGCACACAAGTACTACCTCATCAACATCCGCCTGCCCGTCAACGACAGGAAGGGCATCAACGTGGGCATCGGCGAGATCAAGGACATCCGCCTGGTGGTCAGTGTCCTGTCCTGTCCCTCCCCTGCCATCCGTGCCCTGCACAGCTCCTCTGCCTCCAGGGGTCTGGCCTCCTCCCTGGGAGTGCCCTTTGCCTGCTCTGTGAGGAGCCCTCCAGAGCAGGCCTCTTCCCGAGCCTCCGAGCTCCCTGTGTCCTCTGCTCCCCACCGCAGCCCGCCTGGGATGCAGAGTCCTTCTCATGGGCAGGAGCTAAGGAGGAGAGGAGGGTTCAGAGGGAGCCTGGTCTGTCCTGGAGCTGGCTGTGACCACGTCTGGGAAGGCTGTCAGTGGTCCTTGCTCTGCCTGCCCTCGAGGCTTGCTGAGCAGGGATGCATTTCCAGGCTGGAGGCCCTCCCACCACGGCTGCGGTGGCTGCAGACAGCAGTGGGAGGACTCATGGCTGGAGAAACACGTTAATGAGCCAATGCTCTTCCCACCAGGGGTGACTTGGCTCCACGAGGATCTCCTTACTTGTCTGGGAGTAATTCTGCCAGCTTTTTCCATGCTGTGTCAGAATTCCCTCTCCCCCTCGCCTTGGAACCCGTGTCTGTTGGCATTTGCCCTCAGACTTTCTGGAACCTGCCCAGGTGGCCTGGGGGCTCAGTGGGCACCTGTCCCATCATAGGGATGCACTTCCACATGCATGCCTCTCCTGACACTCCACAAGGAGAAGCACAGGATGATGATAATGATGTTAAACCTGTGCCCTGGTTTTCCTCAGGGCATCCATCAAAACGGAGGCTTCACCAAGGTGTGGTTTGCCATGAAGACCTTCCTGACACCCAGCATTCTCATCATCATGGTGTGGTACTGGAGGAGGATCACGCTGATGACACGTGCTCCTGTCCTGCTGGAGAAGTGAGTAGGGGCCTGTGGTGGCCCAGGAGACCCCACTGAGGTGGTCACTGCTCCCAGACAGAGCCCGTGGTTGGGAGATAGGAATTGTCTCTTCTCTGTCCCCTCCCTCCACCCAGGCACACTGGGAGCTGGAGACCACCACAGCTTCTCTTTTCTTTCCTGTTAAGCCCCTGGAGAACAAGGAGCTGCTCTGAGGAGCTCAGTCCTAGGGGGCTTGTTGGCAGGAGGTGACACTTCCCAAAGAGTGCTGTATTTCCTTCTGTTGCTCTCCATGCACAGCTTTGGCTTTTGGGGCTCTGTCCTTCCCTTGCACGCTGGACAGAGATGGTGTTTGTGCCTCTCCAGGGTCATCTTTGCTCTGGGAATTTCCATGACATTCATTAACATCCCCGTGGAATGGTTTTCCATCGGCTTTGACTGGACTTGGATGCTGCTCTTCGGAGACATTCGACAGGGCATCTTCTATGCCATGCTCCTCTCGTTTTGGATCATCTTCTGCGGGGAGCACATGATGGTGGGTACTGCACCCGTGGGAAGGTGCTCCCAGCCTTGCTTCCAGGAAAACCTGGCAGCTCCCTTGCTGATGGCTGGAAATGATGCTGTGGGGACTCGCACCAGCTGAGGGGGTTTCAGGCTAACATGCTTTTCCTTTTTCTCCCCTGCCTGCCTCGTGATCAGGACCAGAACGAGCGGAATCGGCTCTCGGGATACTGGAAGCAGGTGGGACCCATCGCCGTGGGCTCCTTCTGCCTCTTCATCTTCGACATGTGCGAGAGGTGGGTGCAGCTGCACTGCCCAGGCTCGGCCATCCCAGGGCAGGGGTTCCTGGCCACCTCCTGCAGCAGGGACCAGCAGTTCCACCCCACGGCTGGGGGCACAGCCCCATCTCCCTGAGCCGGGAGAGGCTCCTGCGGGTGCTCTGAAGTGTGCTGGCTGTGGAAACACTTCCCACCTCATCTTCTCCTCACCCACATGGGAAAGCAGCACAGCTGGTTTTCCCCTCTAGTACCTTGGGAAAAGGTTCTTCCCCCAGGGGGTGCTGGGCACTGAACAGATCCCCAGGGAATGGGTATGGCCCCGAGGCTGCCAGAGCTCCAGGACTGGGACAATGCTCTCAGCCACAGGGTGGGATTGTTGGGTGTCTGTACAGGGCAGGAGTTGGATCAGTGATCCTTGTGGTTCCTTCCAGCTCAGGATGTTCCCTGGTTCTGTGATTCCCAGGCTGCAGAGTGGACAAGGGGCCCTCTGACAGTCGGTGTTGTCTGTCCTCTCTGCAGGGGAGTGCAGCTCAAGAACCCCTTCTACAGCATCTGGACCACCGAGGTGGGCACGGAGCTGGCTGTATCCTTCTTGCTTTGTGGGAGAGGGAGATGCTGCCTCCTGCCAGGTCCCAGGGAAGTGTGGGCAAACTCCCTGCGTTTGGGGGGCAGGGGGTGGCTCAGGCACTGCAGGAGATCACCAAGGAACTGAATATGGGAATCACCTGATAATGTTTTCTGGGATTTCTTGTTAGTTTGTGCCATTTTCCCTTAACTTCCTCTGCACAGATGGCCTTTATTATAGTCGCAGGGATCTGCCTGTGCCTCTATTTTCTCTTCCTGTGTTTCATGGTCTTCCAAGTGTTCAGGAACATCAGTGGGAAGCAGTCGAGCCTCCCTGCCATGAGCAAGGCTCGCCGCCTTCACTACGAGGTAAGGATCCTTCTTGGGGCACAGATTCCTTGTTTTTATAAGACATTTTGGACCTCAGAGTCTGTCCTGAGACCCCATAATCTCCTCATACTTCCATTTCTCCTCCTCTAATATTAATTTTTGTGTTTAATGGGAGGTCTTGCTAAGATCATCTGGTTTTTCACAGTATAAATTTGGATTTTGGGGTCATCATTTCCTTACGAAGATGCTGGAGGGTCAAAGCACAACACATTCCCCCCATTATCCTATTTTTAGCCCATGATTTTGTGTGTTTTTCTGTCCTACCTGATTTGCCTGCTGCCAAACCTGAAGAGCTCACTCTCAGTGCTTAACCTGCTTCGACAGGGGTGCAAATATTTATCCCCCAAGTCCTTCTGTTAAATTATGGTCACTGCTTCTTTAAACAAGTCGTTGTCACTCATCAAGAATGCACATTAAAAAATTAGAAAATTGGGCTTGAAAGAATTTGAAGCAGGTACTGGAGCAGAAAAACTGAAGCAGTTTTTCCCTCTAGCAGGAGGCACAGGGGTTCAGCTTGTGGTGCAGAGCTGCTGCTGCCACACTCCACATCCAAACATCTGGGGAACATGGATGTGGTGTGGAAGAGTTAAATTAATAGTCCTTTGTTGTCGTGGTGTGGCAGGGTAATTACGCAGACACTGACATTTCCACCTAAATTCCAGAACCAGGTTAAAATAACCCACGCACTCACCCGAAACCAAAAGAATTTGTAAGTAAAAATGTAAAACCAGTGGAAGCAGGGGTGGTGGGCAGTGGGATTGCCAGCCAAGGAGTTTGTCTCGGAATCTCCACTCTGTGACAGGCAGCCAGGTTTTCCAGACACTGGAATCGCTGCAGCTCCCTCCCGGCCGGGCTGGGGGAGAGGATGAGTGTGGTGAGCCCCCAGCCCACGCTCAGACACTGACCCGCCACGTGTTTGTTTAACAAGAGCCCTGAGCTGTCGGGCCATCCCCTCCTGCAGCCCGGCTCACATCGACGTGCCACCTCTTCCACTTAATTAACTGCTGCTCAATCAGGCACCGAGCAAATGTCATGGAAAGGCAGCGCTGTCCAGACGTGCCCACCCCGCACGGAGCTTCCGGCAGGAGCGCAGACGTGTGGGGAGCAGAGGATATGGGCTGTGCTGAGCACGGCACAGGAGTGGGTGGAGGTTGTTTTGCTTTGGGGTTTCGTGGGTTGGACCCTTGTTTTATTTTTTTTTTTTTTATTTTTTATCCTTGTGTCTTGTCTATCCTAAAACCAAAAATGGGTTTTGTGGATTCTGTTAATGTGACCAGTGACATTTCTCTCTAAACAGGGGCTGATTTTTAGGTTCAAGTTCCTGATGCTCATCACCCTGGCCTGTGCAGCCATGACCGTCATCTTCTTCATCGTGAGCCAGGTGAGGGACGGCTCTGGGCTTCCAGAGGAGCTTCAGCCGCCGCTTCCCAGCCGCTCCCGACGCCGGCCCATCACTGGTCAGACAGGCCTGGCCTGTTCTGAGCACGTTTGATAACAAGTTGCTTTTGAAGAAGTTGTTTTCCTTTATTTGAAGCTCTGCCGTGCAGTTGCTGAGGCTGGGGCTGGCACAAAGGCCCTTGGCTCCCAGGGAGGGTTGGGGCCGCACCGTGCGGAAATCGGCCAACAGGCTTTAGTCATTTCTGAGAACTCAGCGAGAGGAAAATGTTCTGTTCACACTGAAACACTCACGTGGCTTTGTGTGCCCATGGGGACGTGACAGCATGCAGCCTTCCCTGGGCTGACTCTGCAGCCCTGCTGTGCCCTGCAGTAGCTGTGCCTGTTTGTCCTGGGCTCTGCTGTCACCTCTGTATGAGCAAGCTTTTATCACTGCTTGAATCATGGAGTCACAGACTGGCTGGGGCTGGAAAGGACCTTAAAGCCCATCTCATGGGCAGGGACGTCTTCCACTGTCCTAGAGTGCTCCAAGTCCCATCCAACCCAGCTTTGGGCATTCCAGGGATCCAGGGGCAGCCACAGCTGCTCTGGGCACCTGTGCCAGGGCCTGCCCACCCTCACAGGGAACAATTCCTGCCCAATGTCCCATCCAGCCCTGCCCTCTGGCAGTGGGGAGCCATTCTCTGTGTCCTGTCATGCCATGGTCTTGTCCCAAGCCCCTTTAGGCACTGGAAGGGGCTCTGAGCTCTCCCTGGAGCCTTCTCCTCTCCAGGTGAACACCCCCAGCTCTCCCAGCCTGGCTCCATGGCAGAGGGGCTCCAGCCCTCAGAGCATCTCCATGGCTCTCTTCTGAAGCTACTTTAGTTTTCTTCTTGGCCTTTATATGGCTCTATAACAGAAAGCAACGTTGCAGCCTGAGCAGTCTGTGTATCTTCAAGGAATATTAATATTGATGATATTTTCACGGATGTTGACAGCCCTCAGCATGTGGCAGGTTGGTGCTGTCAGCCTGGCCCCTCCTCGGCCAGCCGTGCTCAGCACAATAATTCCCCCGTTATTCATGCTGGTTTTGCTGCTGTAACAAGTCTATTTTTAGCAGCTGGATGTTTTGGGATGTCAGTGGTGTCCCCAGGTAGCGCCCTTTGTGTGCCAATCTGTGCTGAGCACATGCTTGTGGCAGGGGTATCGCAGAGCACAGTGGTTCAGTCACAGTAAATGAGACATCAGAGCTGAAGAAGTCCTGAGGGAATCATTTTGTCAGGAACACTTTTTCCCTGCAGACTGAGTCTGAAGAGGAGAATCCCAGCCTGACTTCTGCCTCACTGAACCTGTTACACTCAATTTCCTCCATCCTGTTGAATCGGTGCTGTTCTCACTGATTTACTCCAAGGCTGTGTCTTCCTGGAATTAGCTCTTCCTGATGGCGTGTCTGTTTTCTCTGGACAGGTGACAGAAGGCCACTGGAAGTGGGGGGACATCACCATCCAGGTGAACAGCGCCTTCTTCACCGGCATCTACGGGATGTGGAATCTCTATGTGTTTGCCCTCATGTTCCTGTACGCGCCGTCCCACAAGAACTACGGCGAAGACCAGTCCAATGGTAAATGTCCCCAAATGACCCGAGGGCCCTCATGGGGACAAGGAGGCACAAAGCAGGAGATGCTTTCTGGGCCTTTCTTTTGGCCCCAGTGCACACTCAGCGCCTTGAAGTTTTGCAAATGATCGTTTGGGTTTCCAAGCAGGCATTTGAATTAATGGCTGGGTTAGACAGGTTTGACTTTAAGCCAAGGCTGATTGGAGCCTTTGGGATGGTTTTTGTGCCTTTTAGCATTGCCCAGATGGAATTGTGTGGCTTAGATGGAGGGATGAGGAGTGGAGAAAATAGACCCTCCTGTCAGGAGCCAGATGGTCCCACCTGAGCCTTCTTTTCTCCAGGCTGAGCCCCTTTCCCAGCTCCCTCAGCCCCTCCTGGTGCTCCTTCCCCTCTCTGGACACCCTATGGCCCCTCAATATGTTTCTTGTGCTTCTATTTAAATAACTGCAAATAAAACAATTGACAGGAAAGTCGCTGGTCCGTGGCTTAGGCAGCTGAAAGGCTGGAGGGAATAAACTGGATCTTTTCCAACAGTGCCCTTTTTATTGTGAGAGCGCGCTGATGGAACTCCTTTGTTTCTCAGGTGACCTGGGGGTGAACAGCGGCGAGGAGCTGCAGCTCACCACCACCATCACCCACGTGGACGGGCCCACAGAGGTCTACAAGCTGGCTCGGAAGGAGGCTCAGGAGTGACACGGAGGTGCCTCAGCAGGGACCGGCCTGGGGTGGGGAGCAGAGGACACACGAGTCCCTCTGGCCAGAGACCTGTCAGGCCGCGGCCGCTCCTCGAGGCCCCCGTCCCTGGTGCATTCACAGAGCAGCCACAGCGAGCAGAACATTTGTAACTCTTTACTATGGTGTAGTTATTCCTGGGGGGAGGGCTGTGTATATTGTGTTACACTCGGGCACGTAAAACCCCGCTGGAAGGGCACTGAGGTTGCAAAGTCGCAGGTCAGATGTGGGGCCAGGGCAGAGCTGCTGTGGGGCTGGTGCATAAACATGCTGCAGGGAGCTCAGGCAGGAGCACGTGCTCAGTACTCTGGGTTTGCTCCTGTGTGCAAAGGTACTGGTTGCACGAGGCAGCCTTGTTGTAAAAACATTGAATTCCACTGTAGCTGTACTGACTCTTGTCTGAGCCTTTGGTGCAGCCCTGGAGCCACCCTCTGTCGCTGGATGAAGCACAGCTGGGAGAGGAGTAGGCTGTTAGTAAGGCTTTAGTAGAAGCAGCGACTGCTTCCTCAGCAGGTCTTACAGCTGCTTGCTGAATGTCCAGCCTGGATGCTGAGCTGAGTTGCAGGAGAACACAGCGCTCCTGACCCAAGTTCCCAGCTGCCTGATCCCACAGCCAGCTCCTCCCTGTTCTCAGTCCCTGTGGCTTCCCGTGCTTTTGTGGCTCCCTCCACCTTCCCCTTTTGTTACAGTGCATCCCTGGGAGCTGGGCAGTCTCGCTCTGTGCACTGCCGGGCTGGAGCTGAGCTGGATTCTTCCAGGGATTATCGGACTTGAAAGAATCTGCTGGTCACGCACTAATGTGGATCTTTGCTTTCCCAGAGCAGGCACAGGTGCTGGGCTTGCTCAGCCCCGTGCTGGGGGGCCTCTGGCAAAGAGAGGGGCGAGGGAACTGATCCGGGATGGAGGCTTGAGCTGAGCCCTGCTGGGACCAGTTCAGAGAAGTGAATGGTGGGGAGGGGTCTGTGCTGCTCAGTGCACACCTTCCATGGCCTGGAGCATCTGGAGAGCCTCCTGAGTTGGCTGGAGTAAATGTCTGTGTTAACTGCTGGTAACTCTAACTCATCCTTGCCTTCTGGCCCTACAAGATAAGAATCTGTCACTGCTGTGTGTTGCTGAAGGGTTAGAGAGGAGGCAGAGAGGGAAAACTCATTCCTGTCAGCCTGGGTACTATCAAGATTCCAGGTACCATAACGGTTCCCACCCCAGAATTTATTCATTTACCTTCATCCATTTATTAAAGCTCAACACCCTGAAAAAAGAGAGGGTGGCCCCACAAGATCACCTGGCATGGGTTTGATTGCTGGGCACCCCAAGTTGTGCACCATCACGTGGGGCTCCTCCAGTCAGGATGTGCCACACCGAGCAGACCCCTCTGCCAAAGGCCTGCTCCCTGTGTATTAGCTGGAGCTCCTACTGGATTTTCTTAAAGCAATTCCATTTGTTGTGTTTGCCCTGCCCCTGGAGGCAAAGCAGGTCCAAGCAGTGTTCCTACTCTGTTAGTAGTCACTCCATTAGCAAGTGAATTAAATCAACGCACATCCCTGTAACCCCGGAACGTTCCCAGCTGAACACTCGACTTTGCAACTTTACCATCCCTTTTCCCTTGGGTTCTTACGTGATATTTATGTTGTTCCCATAGCTGTGTCCGTGGGTTCTTTTCCAGCTTAGACTATAGCAATGCGTTTTGTAAAGGCTCCCCAGGAACGGGGAGCTGCAGCTTTCAAACCAAATCTTGTGTCAAACACTAACAATTTGTTTACGGGGCGCGTGTACGTGTGCGTGCGTGTGTGGGTTTTTTATTTCTTCATTCCTCAGCCCTACTCATATGTCTCAGAAATAGTCCCTGGGTCTTATTAAAATATATCCTTTTTTTTTGTTCTTTAGGTTGAGTTCAGTTTTTACGGAATGCTTTAAGCAACCTGGAAAACACGTAGTTTTGTTAATTTAAATAAAATGTACAATATTGTGGATTTGTCGTTGGAATTTCTCCTCATCTCCACTCTCCTCTGGCAGTGGGAAGCCACTCCCCCTTGTCCTGTCCTTCCAGACCCTTATCTAAAGTCCCTCTCCAGCTCTCCTGGAGCCCATTTAATTATGGAAAGGGGGTCTTAAGGTCTCCCCAGGGCCTTCTCTTCTCCAGGCTGAACAACCCTGCAGGTTTTCTTTCTCTGCTTGCCAGCCCTGGAGTTGTCCCGGCTGTGCTGTGACCTTTGTGTGTTGGCCATCACCCCACTGCAGTGTTGGTTTGGGCATCACCCTCCATCTGCTGCCAGATTTCAAGGTGCTGCTGCCCACTGCTTGGAGCCTGCTCTCCCCATGTTGTCTTCCTGTCTATAATCCAGGGAAAATTAACTTTTAAAAAAAGCGTTGGTCTCTTGTCCCAGGGAACAAGTGACAGGACAACAGGAAACAGCCTCAGGTCGTGCCAGGGGAGGTTTGGATTGGGTATTTGGGAAAATTTTTTCATGGAAAGAGTTGTCCAGCTCTGGCACAGCTGCCCAGGGCAGGGGTGGAGTCCCCATCCCTGGAGAGATTTGAAAGGCGTGTGGATGTGGCACTTGGGGACATGGGGCTGTGGTGGCCTTGACAGTGCTGGGGGAATGACTGGACCCAATGGTCTGAGAGGGCTTATTCCAACCTAAATAATGCCATAATGCTTTGACTTGCACTTAGGGAGTAGTGGAAAATTTGATGAAAACAGACCAAGTTCAGTGTCAAGAGCCTGGAGTCCCCTTGCATGAGGGGACAGCACCTGAGAGAGGCTCCGGGTGTGAGCTTTGGGCAGAGCCCGTGGCGCTGTGCTGGCCCCAGCCAGGCCACAGCAGTGCATCTTTTTGGGACCTAATGGGTGTCAAAAGAGCGAATAAATGAGATTTCTGTGCCTGTGGAATTGCCAACCCGTCCATTCCGGGCGCATCCTGCCCTGGCAGGGCTCTGCTGCCACCTGCTGCCACCAGAACCCGGCTCCCGGCCGGACTGAACTCAAACCGGCCATCCCCGGCGGGGAAATGTGGGGAATTCGGGGATGTGAAGGAGTCACAACTGCCTGCAAGGTGCTGCTCGGGGTCCGGGCTGGCCCTGGAGCTTGCTGTGTCCGTGTCGCTGCGCAGGGACACAATGAGAACGGGCAGGAATGGGAAAAGCCACCCGAGACTGTCAGCACTGGCCGGGGAGAGGGAGCTGCCGGGACTTCCCCCTTGTCCTCTTTAAACCCACTTCCAGCAGCCCCCAAACAATTCGTGCCTTGTGGGACGCTGAAACATGTCCCCTCTCCCACCCCAGGCCCTGCAAGCTGTTTTCTGGGATTTCAGGATGGCAGTGAAGGGTAGGGTGCACTGCTGGGGACAGAATGGCAGGAGATGGAGCGGCAGGAGATGAGCTCCAGTTCTGGTTATCATGACGGTCACCTGCTTGCGATGACAGGACAGTGTCAGTGCGCTTTTTGGGGTAAAATAAGCCATGAGCAGCACCAGATTTATTTTTGGAAGGTTTTGATCTGTGGTGGGAACATGGACGTGTCACGGGTCTGCTTCCCACTTAGCACCTGACGCCACGCTGTGCAAGAGCTCTTGGAGTTCTTGCCTTGTCAGAGCCTATTATAGGAAATCAATCCCAGCTTCAGGCTTTAGATCTGGAGGTTTAAATAAAACACCTCCTAGAAAGAGCCATTGGAAAGCTTGGAAAATAGCTGAAAATGGGATAACTGAGCAAAAGTGGCTAGCACAGAGAGTGAATTAGCTACTCATTCCTAGCCAGCATTTCATTGTGGCTAATAAATACCTCGTAAACACCAGGAATGATGGTTTAGAAATAACCCATAAACACCAGAAATGATGGTTTGTAAATCTGCTCTGAAAATCCCCAATAATAATGGGATTCAGGCAAAGTGAATGGCTTGCAGGTTATGAGCCTTGCCACAGGCAAGTCATCCTGCCTGGAGAGACAGGAACCATAAAAGCAGATGTAAGATGAACAGGATTTTTTTTCCTGCAAAAGGAAGGTGAGGGGTGATCCCATGTTGACCCCACTAATGTTGATTAGTGAACTTTCACAGTTCTGCTTTATTCCTCTATTTTCATTATTATCAATTCAGACAGGTACTTTCAAAGCATCTCAGCACAAATGGGCCCCTTACTGGCTTTAGAGAGGCCATTTCTTTTTTAAGGTCTTGGGATTAGTTCCCCTTGCACAGAGATGGATTTGGTCAAAGTTTTATCCCAGGTATTTCGGCCTCATGTCAAGATTGAAACTCCTCTGTTTGTTTTATATGTTAGACAAAAAAACTCTGCAGCAGTATGAAATAGACCTAAAAAGATACTTTTTGTTGGTCTTGAATAGGAGCATTACAAGGCTGATAGAAGTGGGTTTAAAGTAGGAGCGTACCAGAGAGTTAGGAACGCAACAAGGATCAGAGAAATAAGAAATGATAACCCGGAAAACCACAAATGGTTTGAGAAGAATGAGCTTGGGGAAGGACTGGGAAGCGTTCCTCTACAAGTGCTGATTTCAGCACAGTAACTGAGTTGTTTTTATGAATTTCTTCCACATCTTGGGAACTCTGCCAGATGTCCTTGTGGTCCATAAATCCTGCATTCCCTGTGCCCACTATCAATGGTTCATCCTTCTTCCCAAGCTTTGTTAAACTCCCCCAGGTCTGAGAGCAGAGAAACATGCCCAGCCCTAACCTTAACAATTTTACCAACAATTCTTTTGTTTTTTTAATACATGGCCATCACTTAAAACTTGTTGGCTGCTGCTTCACAGATTCAATCTCACTTCTTGTTGAGTAGGCTTGAAAGTATACGAAGATCAAACATCAACCAAAATTTTTTAAGGAAATGTTACATATTTCACATTTCGCAACGTGACCGGCCTGTTGGTGACCCACAAACAGAAACACTTCATAAAAACGCATTAATTTCGGAGCGATCCCCTCAGCGGGCGGCGGCCATTTTGGGGCGTGAGGGCGGGCGGTGCCTGGGCGGGAACGCGCGGGCGGGAAGGGGCGGGAAGGCGCCCTGAGGGCAGAGCCCGTCCAGTTTGTTATAAACGCGGATTCTAAAGTTGGCTTTTCGCAAATATTAAGGTGAATGTTGCGCATATAAGGTGGTTTTAAATACGTATTATGGTGTGGGGTTTTTTTTTCTTCTTTATTTCTTTTCGCACTCATATAGGTTGAATACTATATGTGTGGTATGGAAATAGTTTTAAAGATA
>VYXF01012758.1:34716-45345 GCA_013397295.1 Polioptila caerulea | reverse complement strand
CCCATGGGCGGGAAGGGGCCGTGAGGGCAGAGCCGAGCCCGGGGCAGGACCCTGCGGGAAGAGCCGTGAGGGCAGAGCCGAGCCCAGTACAGGAACCCATGGGCGGGAAGGGGCCGTGAGGGCAGAGCCGAGCCCGGGGCAGGACCCTGCGGGAAGAGCCGTGAGGGCAGAGCAGAGCCCACAGTGGCGGCCGGGACGGAGCGGGGCGAGGAGGAGCCGGGGGTAGCTCTCCTCCCCGGCCGTGCCCGAGGTGGTACAGCGGGGACACACGGCCGCCTGCTGTCAGGCACCCGGTGGTGCGAGCTCCGGTGTCCCCGCGTGAGGGCGTTCGGAGAGACTGCGCTGGGGGAAATTCCTAATAAATTGTCAGGAGAAATACGACTTGTGATTGTGGCACACAACTACTCTATTTCATCCGGCGGTGTGAGGGAGGCAAACCAAACAGTCGAATCACAGAATATCCCGAGCTGGGAGGGATTACACGGATAAGGTCCTGAGTGGACCATGCTGGCCATGGCCCCAGGGCTCGGTGGTTTACCCGGGGAGGGCTGAGAAGCTGCTCAGGGCATCCCTGCCACGCTTAATGTCGGTGCGGGCGAAAACCTGACCCGAATTTGAAGTCTTTAAATTAAATCAGCCCTAAATTTAAGCTGGGAGATGCGCAGGGTGGATGAAAGACGGCAGAGCCCGACAGCTCCTGGGGGTCTGCGGTGCGAGGCGCTGAGGGAGGGCGAGACTCGCCTTTTTGCGCGGAGCGAGGGACGGAGCAGCAGAACCCGGCTGCAGCGGCTTTAATTCAGCGCTGATTTTTTTTATTTATTTATTTCCACGGGGCGGTTGAGTGGAAGGCTGGATTTACGGAGGCACGGAGCCTGCCCTCCCCTCCCGCGGCGGCGGCGGCGCTCCGGGCGAGGGTGGTACCACTTCCCGGGGGCTGGAACACGCCTTCCCGGGGGCTGGAGCGCGGCTTTCCCGGGGCTGGAGCGCGGCTTTCCCTGGAGCCAGAATTCCTCTTCCCCGCGGCTGCCCGGCGCTTTCAGCCCCGTTTCGCTGCTGGGTGGAGCTGATGGCTGCAGGTGAATTCTTATTCTCGTAGCTTTGAACGTGCATGGGCTGCGTGGCTGGGGTAGGGAGGAACAGTGATTTATTTCAATGGAAAAGGATGGGAGTGATTTCTTAATGCCTGATTTCAATAACGCACCCTTTCCCCCTCCCTCTCCGCAGCCCACCTCTGCATAGGGGTGTGTAAACTTGGCGGAACTCGGGCTTTTTGGGTGAAAACCTCCGCTCACGTCTCGGCGCAGCGAACATGCCTGAGCAGAGCAATGATTACAGGGTGGTGGTGTTCGGAGCTGCGGGGGTCGGCAAAAGCTCCCTGGTCCTGCGCTTTGTAAGGGGCACTTTCAGGGAAACCTATATCCCCACCATCGAGGATACGTACCGGCAGGTGATCAGCTGTGACAAGAGCATCTGCACCCTGCAGATCACGGACACCACGGGCAGCCATCAGTTCCCTGCCATGCAGCGGCTCTCCATATCCAAAGGGCATGCCTTCATCTTGGTGTACTCTGTCACCAGCAGGCAATCCATGGAAGATCTTCACCCCATCTTCGATGAGATTTGTCAGATCAAGGGCGACATCCAGAAAATCCCGATAATGTTGGTGGGGAACAAAAGCGACGACACGCAGAGGGAGCTGGATGCCAGCGAGGGGCAAGCGCTGGCCAGCAAGTGGAAGTGTGCCTTCATGGAGACGTCAGCCAAAATGAACTACAACGTGCAGGAGCTCTTCCAGGAGCTCTTGAATCTGGAGCAGAGGAGAACTATCAGTCTCCAGGTGGATGGAAAGAAATCCAAACAGCAGAAAAAGAAAGATAAACTGCAAGGCAAATGCTCTGTGATGTGATTGCCTTTGGCTGGACTTGCTGCATGGCACAGCTGGAGCGTGGACTCCCACAGAAAATGCATTTCTGCTGGAGATTTTGGAGGAATCCACGCCTTGCAGGGTTGTTGCTTTCCTCTAAAATCCCCACTGGGTAATTGTATGTGTTGTTTTTAAGGAGGATGGCTTCTGCATGTTTATTTTTTTAAACCAATAAATGTTCCATGTTAGCAATTACCTGTGACTAGAAGTTTTTAATGTCAGAAGTTTTCCAGAGGGGAAAAAAAAAATGACTGTCAGAACAAACCTCTCTGTTCTTGTGAGTACATGCAGTTTCTAAATATCTCCAGCCTGTTAACTCAGAAGAAATCATCTGTAATGTGTAGAGTTAAATTGTTTGCAGGAATCTATTGACCAGAGCAAATCTCTAACAAAGTCAGGCATTTGCTCTAAAAATGAACACGTGTGTGGCTCTGGGTGCTTACATTTTTGATTGACAGACTGGCTTGCCCACCAAAGCTGCAGTTTTTGCATGGCAGAAGTGAAGTTTTCCTGTGTGCTGTGCAATTCCCGAGACTTGTGCAGTCCTGGGAGTGATTACAGCAGTGTCTGCATCAAACCAGGCTTTCATTCTGCTTTACTCCACCTTCCTCTGCTCACTGAGGCAGGAGATCCCACTCCCAGCCCAGGAGTGATCCTTGGTGTCCTTGAGCAGGAGCTGCCTCCTGATGAAGGTAACTGGGAGGTTCTTTGTGCCCATTGATGGAGGAGCTGTTATCTTTTCCTTGCCCAACCCCGGTTTTGCTGTCTGAAGCTCCTTTTCCCAGCCTTCCTAGAATTCTATTAGATATTTATTTTCCCTGCTCCATCCAAGTTCCCCAGGGTTTAGTTGAGAATTGGGATAACGCTGCCTGGGGAAGGAGCACCTCCACCTGGAAGCAAACCCCTCTCTGAGGAGAACTTTTAGCAGACACTTCATGTGAATGAAGGGACTGGAGGGATTTAAAAGCTAAGTGGCACTAGGGGATGTGAGTCAGTGCTGGGGAACAGCTGGACTCCGTGATCTTAGAGGGCTTTTCAAAGCTAAATAATTCCATGATTCTGCCTCCTATTTAGGGTGTGTTTTAGCCCAAGCAGAAGACTGTAAGACCTCAGTGTTGCACCGTAGCTTTGATTTTTACACAGCAATGTGGTCTCGACACATGAGACATGGGAGAAGAAGAATTGTTGCTTTTTATAGCACTTTTCGAGTGGAGCGATTTCATTGTTGAGGGTGAACACGATATGGAACAGGAGGTGCTGGAGGCTTTCAGGCTCTTACTGTGACAGTATTTGTGTCGAGAGGGAGAAATACGGAGGCCTGGAGAGCCAGGACAAGGACAGGGAGAAATAAGATATAGGGAAGAAATTCCTCCCTGGGAAGGTGGGGAGGAATTCCCACAGAAGCTGTGGCTGCCCCTTGGAAGTGTCCGAGGCTTGGAGCACCCTGGGACAGTGGAAATGTCCCTGCCATGGCAGGAGTGGAATGGGACAGCTTTAAGGTTCCTCCCAACCCAAACCAGTCTGGGTTTCAATGGAAGGTGCTATAGGAGCGTTTGGAGCACTCACACCATTGGATTGAGCAGAAAAATCCCTTATGATTTCAGAATATCACTTACGATTTCAGAAACCCAACTGCTGCAGGAGGGTTTGGAGCTGTCCAAAAGGTTACGCTCACTTGCCAAAATCAGCACAGGCTGTGCTCCTGGTTTTCCCCATTGGAGAAGGGACCCCCCAAGCTCCCAGTGCTGGACCATGGTGCTGGATGGTGTCCTGTGTGTGACCTCTCCTGGGGCAGTCAGGGGGCTGTGGGAGCAGATGGCTTTGCTTGGACATAACTCTTCCTTTCTCCCCTCTGACTTTGTGCTTGGATTTTCTCTCTCTGTTCTCTCATGTCCAAGCAGTTACACAAAGCTCTTCGTGGGTTGTTTGGTTATTATTACAAAAACTATTTCAGTTCCATGGCAGCCTTTGAAACCCCTCGAAGACGTTTTCTGTCTAAGCCTTTTTAAAATGTCAGGAGACCTAATAATGTCTCTACAACTCCCACTGCCTTCATGGAGATGCCTTGTGCAAAGGATCTGCAATTACTCACACAGCCAGGATGTTCTGGAATGTGTCATTAGCACTGCTGTGCGTTCCCTGTGTGGGGTGTGGAGGTCTCCGAGGACTGGGATCTGTCAGAGCAACAATCCTTTGGAACAAAACAGGCTCAGGCACTCCTGCACCTGGGAGAATCCCTGAGGGAGCTGGGAAGGGGCGGGAGAATCCCTGAGGGAGCTGGGAAAGGGTTGGAGAATCCCTGAGGGAGCTGGGAAGGGGCTGGAAAATCCCTGAGGGAGCTGGGAAGGGGCTCAGGCTGGAGCAAAGGAGGCTCGGGGGGAATTTCTGGCTCTGCACAGCTCCTGCCAGGAGGGGACAGCTGGGGGGATTTGGGATCTGCTCCCAGGGATCAGGGACAGGAGAGGGAACGGCCCCAGGTTGGGAGGCTCAGGGTGGACAGCAGCAGAAATTTCTTCATGGGAAAAGTGGTTAGACATTGGAAGGGGCTGCCCAGGCAGGGGTGGAGTGCCCATCCCTGGAGGGATTTAAAAGCCATGCGGATGTGGCACTTGGGGACACGGGTTTATCAGTGCTGGGGGAATGGGTCAACTGGATCATCTTAGTGGCCTGTTCCAACCTGAACAATTCCATGATTCAAAGCTTCCTTTGGTTGCCATGAGACCAAGACTGTGTGGAATTGGAGATGCTGGGGTGCTTCTGGGGTGTCCCACTTTAGAAGCTCAAACCAGATGGGGAACAAGTGACCCCTGCTGTGTTTGCCTTTCATGCTCTGTAAATAATCTATGTCTTGGGTGTGCAGCTCAATTGTACTGTAAATTAAAACTGTGTTAATAAATAAATTATTTCGTTGGCTGTTCCCATATGAACTGAACTAACCTGGTTTGTGTGCGTGCAATCTATTGTTCTTATAGGAAGGGGAATTCATTTCATTGGAGTGGATGCTGTTTTGTAGTGAGGGTGTAGATTGGAAGGATTGGAAGGATTGAATAAGTGCAGTTTAGAAAAGTGACAGACCTGCAGTTTTTCAGTTCTCTTTTGATGAAGGACATTCAGGTGAAGCCATCTGTCAGCAGTGAAGAAGCAGCTCTGCTGTGTGATGGAGCTGCTCTGGCCTTACCTGCTGTTTCCAGCAGTGCTTTTCCTGGAGCTGGTGACAATATGTTTTTTATGGAGCTGTTTATGCATCCTGTAAACCTTTCAGCTTGGAGACATGTCCTGACATATTGTCTGTGTCTGGAGACCTGGATGGGAACTCACTAATAATTCTCAAGTTGGTTGTTTTATTCCCTTTTTCATTTTGTTCTGCCCCAGAACTCTCTGGTTTTCTGGAAGGCTCTTCACAAGATCAGATGTGATGAGACAAGGTTATAGAAGATGCTGACACAACTTTTTGGGCTGCTTTTAATGCCTCCATAGTGTCTTCTTGGGATCACGAGTTGAGCACAGCAGTGTCTGAAAATTCCCTGTGGGATATCCTGAAGGAATCCCCAGACCTGCTGTTGCCTGGGAGGCTGGTGAAGGCTGAGACAGTGAGGGCAGTGAGTGACTTTGAACTGAATCACAGAATTGTGGATTCATTGAGCTTGGAAAAGCCCTCCAAGACCATGAAGTCCAATCTGTGCCCAATCCTCACCTTGTCACCTGGCCCTGGAGTGTCACATCCAGCCCTTCCTTGATGGGGACTGCACCACCTCCCCGGGCAGCCCATGCCAATGTCCAGCCTGACCACTCTTCCCATGAGGAAGTTCTATTCCTCTCTGCAATGCTGAATTCCGAGCATTTCTCAGTTAGAACTCCTGATTTCCACACAACACTCATTGACAGGCTTGAGGCAGTTCCCTTCCCGAGTTCGACGAGCAAAATCAGTGTCAAGAGAAAACAGTGGGGAGGAGAATCACGAACAGCTCTTCTTGCGAGAGAAAAATGTGAGCAGTAGCTGGAGTGTCCACCCACACATGTATTTTAAAAACAAGCAGACAGAATATTGCTGTATTCCAATTCCTCTTCCCAGAGCAAAGCAGGCTCATGATTAATGGAACAAACAGCTCGGAATAATAAGCAATATTGCTTTACATGCAGGGTCCGTAGCCACGAGGTGCCCGGCGCACTCCAGAAGAGTAAAAGCTCGTCTTAATCATCGCCTGCCTCCTCTGCAGTGTCTGTTGCGTAAATTAGGGACATCAAAAGCTTTGGAGAGTTAATGAAAATGCTAAAGAGGCTCCGGACCAACGGCAGCGTAGCAGCCTCCTGCTTAATGGTGTTGCTGCGTGCCAGGCTAGACCTGCCACCCCTAATTGTTTCCTTTTTTCCCACTTTGGGGAAAAAGGATGACATAAAATCCTATTAGATGGGAGTACATTTAATAATGCAAAAAGGATGGAGGAGCAGAGGAGGGAGGGGAACCCAGTATTGCTGTGACTCAGGTGGGTTTGCTCACAGGAGCCGAACCTCGCTGGCACAGCTGGGCACTGGAACAGGGTCTGGCTTGGGCTGCTGCCCCCATCCCATCTGCTGCTCTTTGTCCTCTTCACATTTCCAGCAAGTCTGAGAATTAGAGGGAAAGGAATGACTGTGTTTTCCTGGGTTAGCACAGAACCAGAGTCTTCCAACCCAACCACCCCAACTTCCCCTCCTGTTGCCCTCAGCTCTTATCTGGGTGGGAAGGGGGTGTGGGGTCCCACCAGAGCCCATCTCCTCTTGGCAGCCTGTGTTGAGAACTTGCTCCAAGCCTTGAGCAGAAGGCAAGTGCAGCTGAGCTGCTGTAAGAGGGGCTTTTCACAAGGGGGATTTGACTTAAACTGAGGAGAAGCAGGTTTAGATTGGATATTGGGAAGGAAATTCTTCCCTGGGAGGGTGGGCAGGCCCTGGCACAGGGTGCCCAGAGCAGCTGTGGCTGCCCCTGGATCCCTGGCAGTGCCCAAGGCCAGGCTGGACATTGGGGCTGGGAGCAGCCTGCCCATGATGTCTCCTCCAGCTGAAGGGCAGTGGTTTCCCTACCCCTGGATGTAGGTGCCCACAGGTGCCTCCTTCAAAGCAGGCAGAGCACTGCCCAGAAGCCTCCGACACAGAGAGCAGCAGGGAGCTTTCCTTTCATAGCTCAGTGATGCATTTGTGCCTTTCAGACTAAAAATATCTAAGGATGGAGATATGAGAACTCTTCTCTCCTACGTTATGGTTTTCCTTTGTTCCTACATGTTTTCCTCCAACCCCTGCATCCCATTATCTGCCTCAGGCTGCCTGTGGGTGAAGGATGAGCAGCTCACACCCAGGCAGTGAAAATCCCTCCTCGGAGGGAAAAACCCATCCATCACATGGAGTCCTTGGATCAAGACCAGTGTCTCATCTGGGATGGAGTGATGAAAAGGCTTCTTCTGCCAGTGCTGGCTGCCCACATCCTGCTGCCCACATCCTCCTGACTGCTTGGAGCATCCTTCGAGCAGGGATGGAGCAGATCCCAGCCTGCACCCACGTTCAGCCCCGTCCGGGTCCATATGGACCTGCTGGGATTGATGTGGAGATGAGGGAACCATGGAATGTTCTCCTTGTGCCCCTGAGGGAGAGCACACCTGAGCTGCAGCACACAGCTCCATCCCTGGGCAGTCCTGACATGTTGTTTCAACAACATCAAGCCCAAAAATAGGGAAGGGAATTAATAAATAAGGAAATGTTCATGCCAAGAGTGTTGTAGCCATTTCTGCTGTCAGATGCTTTACCAGCTGGCCAAGCTGGAACTAGGAGAGAGTGGCTGGTTTTGTGATTATCTGAAAAGATGAGCCAGAATATGGCTCAAAAATGGGAAATATTTCAATGAACTGTAAGAAATTACTCATTCCCACGGGCGTAATTCCAGGCATTGATTCATTTGGTTAATTTTTAGTGGAAAAATAAGGCTTTTCATCCAAGAAAGAGGATGCTGAAGGAAGGCCAGTGTTTGTTATGTGAAATGCAAGGATATTTGGTGTTTTATAATTTTTCTTGCATTAATGGTTGCTCCAAACAACCTTAGGAAGGCTCTTCCCAGGGTTATCCAGCACGGACACCCAAACTGGGATTGTTTCTCACACATGCTCCTTTTGGACAGCCTTTTGCAGGGAAGGCTGGGTCCAGCAGCCCAGGGATGGGGATTTCAGTGAGATGGGGATTTAAGGGACTCCTTTTAAGGAATGCATAATGAATAATAAAGGATATTAAGCATTCAGGGGGTCAGACCATATTCCTGGGGGTTGATTCTTTGGGACAAGGGTGGAAAAAGCCAGGGGAGCTTGGGCTCCTGTTCCTTCCCCGCTGACACCGGAGGGAGGGAATGGCAGCTGTTGGAGTAGCAGGGATGGAGATGGGAGAGCAGGAGCTGCTCCAGGCCAGGCGCACGGGGACAGGCACAGGCTGTGCCCTGCAGGCAGGGGCGGTGAGGGATGGCTCTCCTGGAAATCACATTGTCTCCCGCACCTCCGGCTCTCCCACGAGGAATTTGATTTCCCTCCTGCTCCGGAGGAAGCCTTCCTCGGCTGCTGGCTGTGCACAGCTGTCTGCTTGGTTTCTGAAGTCCCTTTGTGTGGCTGTCACTCCACGTTCAGGGATAATCCCAGGATTGCTGGGAGTGCCCCTTTCCTGAAAGGCAGGACACCCGCCCCAGCCTTTAACCGGGACCGAGCCCCCGCCTGCTCCCAGCTCATTTCAGCGTTGTTTTCCTCTGCATTTCTGGTTAAGTACCACCTCAGCAAAGCCACCAAGCCAAAATTCCCATTCTGCAAAGATCCTGGGAAAACCGAGTGAAAATTCCTGTTCTACACAGATCCTGGGGGAAAATCACTGGGGTTTGAGGGAGAACATGGTATAATTTTGATGATTTTTGTCCAAGAATTGAGCTTTTCTGCTCTGCCTGGCTCCTGGCAGGATCATTGGGGTTGGGAATGATGTGTCTCATTTTCTCCAGCATCAGAGATTTCCCTGATCCATCTGGGAAAGCCCCCCGAGTTCACTCAGTGAATCCCCCACCTCCCAGGAAAGGGATACAGAGCATCCGAGGTGGGAAGGAGCAGCACTGCCAAGCAGGCAGAGGAAATCTGGCTTTGCTTTCTCTGACCAAAGGGCACCCTGAGAGCAGAGCTGCTGCAGAACCTCCCCGGCTGAACTCTGAACCTCGTCATGCAGGAAATAACGAGAGTTCCTGGAGATAAATGGGGGGGGGACAGCATTCCACCCTGGATACTGCTCCAAGTCCTGCTCCCAGTCCCTCCCAGTATCTCACCTCCAGACTGGTTNTAAATAAAATAATAACAAAATAATAATAATAATAAACAGGTACATCCATATTTGTTTTTGTAGGAGAAAGGGAAACCCGTGCTTATATCACCGGGATCCGAAGAACTCAGTCCTGCCCTCAGACAAAGGTGAGACATCCACTGGGTGAATGAATGTCTGGGAGGGAACAAAAGGAAGGAAAAACAAGAGATCCCCTCTTGTTGAGTCTTTATCCCGCCCCTGGTGGAAAGGAAAATAAATGTTTAATAGAGAAAATACAAAGTTCAAACCAGTGTGCCCTGCTGTCCGCTGCATGTCCCAGTGTTCCCAGCACGCACAGTACAAGCCCCAGGGCTACCAAGGTGCCCTCCCAGTGTGCCCCGTGGCGAAGTGGCTGGAATGAGACAGGAGCCCCAGCAAAGCTCCCGGGCATCCCCGATAAGCTCCTGGGAACCCCTGCTCGGATCAGGGGCTGCTCCCCTGCGAGGCCACAGGCAGCTAATTAACGCTGGCTAATTAGGCTCTCGGTTAGGACTGAGTGCTGGGAAGCTGCTGCTTTAGCCCACGAGAGGGCAACGCTTCCCGCCTGGCTGGTGGCCACGCTGGGGAAAACTGGATTCCGGTATTTTAAATTAGGAATCCAATGAGGAATTCCTTCTCTTTTAACAATTGTCCTAAAGGTTTTGTTTGGGGTTTTTGTTTTTTTTCATTGGGGCATAATGCAGGACAAGGTCCTCCCGTGCATCCCTGTGTTCCCGGCTGGAATGGCAATAAAGAGGAGCCGAGCAGGCTGCTGAGCCCGTCTCCTCTCCCATAAAAGCTGCTGCGCAGACAGGCTGGAGCCAGGAGAGCCTGGCAGTGCTGGGGACAGCGACAGTGCTGGCATTGGTCAAACCCATGGAAAAGAGCAAGGAGAGGTTTTCCTGGCGCTCTCAGGGTAGGGATGCTCCATGGGGACATGCTCCGGGCAGAGGTGGTGATGGGGATGAGCACAGCATTTTCCCCATTACCTGGAATTTCATAGAATCTCAGACTGGTTGGAGTTGGGAGGGACCTTAAAGCTCATCCCATTCCACTCCTGCCACGGCAGGGACACCCTCCACTGTCCCAGGGTGCCCCAAACCCTGTCCAACCTGGCCTTGGATACTGCCAGGGATCCAGGAGCAGCCACATTTTCCCTGGACAATTTGTGCAGGGCCCTCCCCACCCTCATTTTCCAACCCTTCTCCCTCCTGCAGCTCCCACGCAGGAGCCCGTATTTAAATTTGAAGGCACACCCTCCCCTGCCTCTGGAGACAAATGTATTCCCAGATTATCCCAGGATCAAAGCCGCACAAGCAGAGGCACGCCGGGCTCGTTCGGGCAGCAGACAAGCCTTTGCAAACACCACACCCGCCCCTCCC
>VYXF01012758.1:14286-34259 GCA_013397295.1 Polioptila caerulea | reverse complement strand
GGTTTTGGGGTTGGAGGGTTTTTTTTTTAAATATTTTTTTCCCGATTTTTTGTTGTGCTGAGGAGGATTCCCGGCGGGAGGCAGCGCGCGGCTGTGGTGTGGTTCAACAAGTGGCGCGTGGCACGGGAATGAGGCAAAATCTGGTTAATTATGTAAAAAATAATCTGCTTAATTAGGCAGAAATAATTATAAAATAGGCAGTTTTTAACGCCTTTCCTTCTGCTTCCTGCCTCCTTCCCACCTCCTTCCCTCCAGACCTTCCCCGTGTCACCCATGGGTGCCCAGAGCTGGCAGCTCCAAGTACACGGGGGCCGCCCCAGCTTTCAGCTAAATCCTTTAAATTTCATTAAATTTTAGTATTCCCAGCCGTCAGGCCACGGGTTTTCCTCGGAATCACGGAGCTCTGCTTGACGGAGGAAGTTTCCCACGTGCGGGGAGTTGTGGGATGAGTGTGGGAAGGAGGTTAATTAGTGGGAAGCGTCATTATTCCAGTGTTGATACTGAGATTACACACCCTGCTGCAGTCAGAAGTTTCCTTGGAATCATGGAATTGCAGAACATCCTGAGCTGGAAGGGACCCACACGGATCATCGAGCCCAACTGCTGGAAGTTTTTAGTTCCTCTAGTAACTTTGCAATTGTGATTCTCTATTGCAAGCTTGAATTCATTCCTTTTTTTGGGAGCAAAGAGGGTTTTGAGTGTCTATTGTGATTTTAGCCTGGTGTTTTTAGGAAGGCGCTGGAGCTGTGGCAGGAGGGGTTTAGGCTGGATGTTGGGAAAGGCTCTTCGTGCAGGGGGTGGTGGGCACTGAGCAGATCCCCAGGGAAAGGTCCCAGCCTCCAGGGGGGCACAGGGTGAGATTTTGGGATTGTCCTGTGCAGGGCCAGGAGCTGGACTTGATAATCCTTGTGTGTCCCTTCCAGCTCAGGATATTCTGTGATTCCACGATTTAATTAGTGTGGCACATCAAATGGAATTCCCAGCAAACTCGGGGTTTTAATTGGCTTAGAACCCCCAGGATCAGGGACACGTTACCTGTGTGTGTTTGCCTGGGGTGTAAATGGGTTTAGAAATAAATACAGCTCTGGGAGTAAAGGGCGAGTAGTGGACAGTGGCAGGATTATGTGCTGCTCGGTGCCACTAAATGAGATTGAGGGATTAGTGTGGAGTTAATGACTCCTCAATCCCGTATTTGGGATGCACCACAGGCTTTGGGATCTCTCTAATCAAGGAGCAATCAATTCCAGAGAGGAACAATGCACAGGGTGCTGAGGGTGAGCTCATTCCATAATCACCCAGCTGATGGAGGGTTTTTCCTTGAAAGATTAAATTTTCCTGTTATCCTGGAGGCGTTTCTGAGGCTCCCAGGCAGCAGAACAACTGATCTCTCATGTGTCACTGGTGTTAAATCAAATCAAATCATTGAGTCGTGCTGTAGGCTTTAGGTATTTTTTGTTTCAAATATAATATTTCTTTGGCAATATGATAACTTTTTAAGCACTGAAAGTTCTCAAGTTTTCAGGTTCTGTTGCTAAAAAGACTTGGAATATTTGAACCAGATTCACGTCGAGTTCTCTGTAGTAGGGCCTGGGGTGACACAGTGGAATTATGGAATCCCAAATGGTTGGAGTTGGAAGGGAGCTTAAATCCCACCCAGTGCCACCCCTGCCAGGGCAGGGACACCTCCCACTGTCCCAGGCTACTCCAGCCCCAATGTCCAGCCTGGCCTTGGGCACTGCCAGGGATCCAGGGGCAGCCACAGCTGCTCTGGGCACCCTGTGCCAGGGCCTGCCCACCTTGCCAGGAGATAATTCCTTCCCAAAATCCCATCCCTCCCTGCCCTCTGGCAGTGGGAGGCCATTCCCTGTGTCCTGTCTCTCCCTCGTTTTTCTGTGGCTCCACCATCCCTGTGAGAGTTGCTGGAATGCTGAGTGGAAGATGCTGGACGTGTCAGCTCTTTGGGGTGGGAACGTGCTCCTTCCCTGGACACAGCTTCCCAAATCCCAGTGGATCCCTCTCTGTTGTGAAAGCAAATCCAGATTGCTCCAGAAATCCATGATGCAGCCCCAGAAATCCTCCACCCTTTCCCTTTGTCCCCTTTGCCAGAGCAGAGATCACTTCAGGGTCGGAGGGAACCGTTTCCAAAAGTTTATAGTTATCAGGGGAAACACCAGCCCAGCCTTGGAGCCCTATTCCAGGGAGGATTGAGTTGCTGCAACTCCCTCTGTGCTTGCACAAACCATGGGAATGGGGAAAGGCTGCTGGGCCCTGTGTCCTGGCACAGAAATCCCCCTGTGCAGGGGCAGGAATTGGAGTGAAACTCCATGAATTGGGGTGGAACACCCCCAGTTCTTGAAAATCGTCATGGACTCGCTTTTTCGTGGGAAATGGGAGCTGCAGATGTTCAGTGACTCTTGGGATTCCTGCACTGCTGGAACTGTGCAGCCATTTGGTGGATTTTGCAATATTACACAGTTGGGGCTCGTTTTTCCAAACCTCAGTGTTGGGAGCTCTTGGACCCAGATCATTTCTGCTCTCAGGAATAACCTGGGGGGGGGATTTGGAAGGGTGAGACTACACTGATGGCACGAGCAAAAGGTTTCCATTCCTTGTTTTGCAAGGATGGATGAGACAGAGGCCCTGACAGAAGTCCTCAGGGTGGTGGTGGGATTCCCCATGGGATTTTAGGGAGGGAGGAAGAAGCAGGAAGGTGGGGGCAGCAGTGGGAGGTGGGAGTGTGGTGGGGGTACGTCCATCCCCTGGAGAGACACATGGCTCTGGGGGATCCAGCATTCCCAGGGGATGTGGCATTCCTTACTGCAGAGCTGCTGAGCCCCTTCCAGCCAGGTGTTCCTAGGGAGGAGGGGATCCACTCCTGGATCTTCAGGTGACACCCCTACACAGCTGCCTCCAGCTCTGGGGTCCCCAGGAGAGCAGGGACCTGGAGGGAATTCAGAGGGGGCACCAGGGTGGTCAGAGGGCTGGAGCAGCTCTGCTGGGAGAGCTGGGATTGCTCACCTGGAGAGGAGGAGCTTTGGGGTGACCCCACTGTGGCTGTGCAGGGCCTGAAGGAGCTGCAGGAAAGATGGAGAGAGACTTTGGGCAAGGGATGGAGGGACAGGACACAGGGAATGGCTGCCAGTGCCAGAGGGCAGGGATAGGTGGGATATTGGGCAGGAATTGTGCCCTGTGAGGGTGGGCAGGCCCTGGCACAGGGTGCCCAGAGCAGCTGTGGCTGCCCCTGGATCCCTGGAATGCCCAAGGCCAGGCTGGAGCAGGGCTGGGAGCAGCCTGGGATAGTGGGAGGGGTTCCTGCCCTGGCAGGGGAACAGAACAAGATGAGCTTTAAGGTCCCTTCCAACTCAGAGCAGTTGAGATTCTATGAAAGCTGAGNAGGGTGGTGGTGGGATTCCCCATGGGATTTTAGGGAGGGAGGAAGAAGCAGGAAGGTGGGGGGAGCAGTGGGAGGTGGGAGTGTGGTGGGGGTACGTCCTTCCCCTGGAGAGACACATGACTCTGGGGGATCCAGCATTCCCAGGGGATGTGGCATTCCTTACTGCAGAGCTGCTGAGCCCCTTCCAGCCAGGTGTTCCTTGGGAGGAGGGGATCCACTCCTGGATCTTCAGGTGACACCCCTANTGTGGCTGGGGGTTGGATCACAGCTTTGGGATGTTCCTGGACACCAGCAGCTGAGTATTTTTAGTTGTGTTCCTTGGAATATTTGGTAAAACAGGCAATGTGTTTATATTCAGCTTCCTGTGTCCGTATCAGCGTCTTGGCATGTGATGGAGTTCCAGAGGGAGGAGGGAAAGGGGAAGAAGTGTGTTGTGAGGATTATTTGTGCTGAGAGCAGCTGAGGCCGGCAGGACATGGCTGCTGGGATCAGCTCCTTGTTTAAACACTCGCCTCAGCTCAGGCAGGAACCAGCCTTGCTCCCCCTTTGTCTACCCCCTTTGTCTTCCCATCCTCTCTCCCGTGCCTTCCCAAACCTGCTGTGCAGGGACAGGTGACTTTTTGGCAGGCTTTGCTTTGGGATGTGTGATCCAAGCCTTCCTGCCCCGCTCCCACGTGCGGCAGCAGCTCCGAGCCCTGGCTCTGCTGTTACCCTCCAGCGTGGCTCTCTGGGGTGTTTAGAGGAGGAAAAGCACTTCTCAGTAGTCCTGCATTCCCAGCCTGAATTCCCAGGCTGCTGCCCTGATCTGGGCTGTGCTCAGCTGCTCTCCAGAGCCATTCCCTGTGCAAAGCCAGGGGAGCACACAGGGGGTGCGCTGGGTTTTTTTTTTGGTCTGGTTTTCCCATCTAAATTAGGATTTTCCTTGTGCCCAACCTCCCCCAGAGCACATAACCAGAAGGTTTTCTGGTGCTTTAAGCTGAGGAGAGAAAATTCTCCCTCCCAGGTTCCAAAAGAATGCCAAGGGGATGCCCTGGGACCCATCCCTTGCTGCCTGAACCAGGGAAACAGCAGGGGCTGGTGGTTATCACAGAAAGGGAAAACCAGGGCAGGTTTGGGGGAGATATTTGGGATAAATTCCTCCCTGGGAGGGTGGGCAGGCCCTGGCACAGGGTGACCAGAGCAGCTGTGGCTGCCCCTGGATCCCTGGAGTGTCCAAGGCCAGGTTGGATGGGCTTGGAGCAGCCTGGGATAGCGAGAGGTGTCCCTGCCATGGCAGGGCTGGGATGGGATGAGGTGAACTTTGAACTCCCTCCCAACCCAAACCAGTCTGGGATTCTGTGATTAGTGTGAATAATTTTGATCAGATCCCATAATACATCTTCAGCTCTGTTTGTAGCTTCAAGCCCCCTCCCACAGTCAGGGTTTTTTGGTCTAAGCTTGGAGCTGGGATAAGCAGAAAGTGTCCCTGACTTTTGTGGGAGAGGGACCATCCTTTTCTCAGCTCAGTCTGGTTGATGTTGCTGTAAGACTTGCAAGGGATCCCTCCTGTAAAGCAGGGATGCCCCAGCTGGAACTGGAAAGACCAGGAGGACCTGGCTGGTGCTGCCAGCCTTGGCCAGAGGGACTGGGGCCCATCCAGCTGTGGAATTTCCTCAGCCCACGTGCCCTTCCCTGATTTATTCCTTCCCGAGCTTGGCCTGGCCTCTGAGTGGAGGCTTTTGCAGGGGGTGCATTACAGCAGCCTCCAGCTATGCCAGCAATGCTGGGTTTGTGGGTTTTTCTGGCTGGTTTGATAGGAGCTTTGATTAGGCAGGAACATCAGTGTGGCTCCGGGGTGCAAAGCAGCCCCAGGAGCCAGAATTCCTTCTCAGGTGCATTAGAGATGGGGTTGCACTGGCTGGACCCTGAAGGTCTCTCCCAACCCAAACCATTCCGTGGTTGTTTTGACTGTGTTTTCATCCCCCTCAGGATGCACAAGTCAATTTAAACATTTTTCTTATATTCCCCTGGCAGTTTCCAGGGGGTGTGGGCAGATTGGGATATTGCACAGATAAGCAGAGCAGCAGCTTTTCCGTGCAGACTTTGATTCTGTGCAGCCGTGGAGGAGGTTCCGTGTCACATTTATTTATTTTGGTTTCCTTGCTGGATGTGGACAGGACAAGCCTGGCACAGGGACAAGGACTGTGGCAAGGCAGTCTGTCCTTAGCACAATTTATTTTCCTCCTCCACACAATGATTTGACCAGCACTTATTAAAAGCACGATCCTGTTTCCAGCACGGGAAGTGATTATAAGGGGAATACTGCCCGTGCTGCCTGCCCCCTCTCTGCCTGCCTCAGGACCATCCCTTGGGAATTTTGGGTGGGTTTTCCCCTCCTTGTTCCCTGGGAATGAGGGAAGGGGGTGGCTGTGGCTCCTCCAGGCCCGTGGTCACTCCTTGGCCGGGCACAGAGCAGCTCCAGGGCTCAGTGCCAGGCCTCCACCAGCCCTTGGCAACTGGAGGCTGGATTCATTCCAAAGGGTGTCAGTGACAATCCTGGATCCTGTGCCAGCTCAGGAAATGCCCTGATCCCAGTGCCACACTGGGGGTGTCTGCAGGGGAACTGGGAATTGCCCGTCCCTGCTGGATTGTGAGGTATTAGCAGCCACCACATCAGTCTGCACAGCTGCAGGGATTGTGCAGCCCTTGGGCTCCCTGCAGCAGCACAGCCAGGGGAATGGAAGGAAAGATGATTTTACTTGTAAATGCACTCCCTGCTGCAGCCCTCACAGAACTCCCATCACCTGGTGGTTTTCATCACAGAGCTGGGGCTGCTCGCCTGGAGAGCAGAAGGCTCCAGGCAGAGCTCAGAGCCCCTTCCAGGGCCTAAAGGGGCTCCAGGATATGAGGACTGATATCATTCCTGTTTCTTTCTGGGTGTGTAAGGCCTCCCTGGGCAATGTGAGCTCTCAGATTTGTTGGGGCAGTGATTTTAACCCAGCTGTGAGGACACATCACTGGAGGCTGACAGCTCTGAGTCTCCAGGGACAAAGTAATCCCAGAATGGTTTGGGAAGGCTGTGGTTAAGAAAGGGACCTTAAATCTCATCCAATCCCACCCTGCCATGGCCAAGAGCACCTTCCACTGTCCCAGGCTGCTCCGAGTTTGAGGCAGACTTTCCAATCTCAAAATATTGTTTTTGTGATCAGCATTAAACCGCCAGTGCCAACCCTCCCCAGCTTTGGCTTCCTTGCACTGTGAAATCCTTATAATTTTTATTTTATTTTTGTTTCAGGATCATTACACCGATAAAATCAAGGCAAGCTGGACAGGGAGCAAGTCTGCCTATGTAGGTGAGTTTCCAGTCCACTCTGGTTCTTTTCTTTCATGCAAAATACAAAGCAGCACGACAGGTCCCAAACTCTGGTGATTTAAATTTATTCTGGAGCAGAACAAATATAAAGTCCTTGGCAGGATTGCTGACACTTTTCACCTCATTCTTTTAACTGCCTGACTGCTTTTGGGTTGAATTTAGGAGGGCAGAAAAACCTGCCTTCCTCACAGAAATGAAACTTTTCCTTGTTTATTCCCAGCCTGCAAATCTTCATAATTTCTGTCTTTGCTGTGCCACATGTATTTTTTTTGACCATCCAAAAATACAAATCATTCTATATCCCCTCCCATCCTTAAAAACAGGCACTTGGCAAAATTCCTTGCAGCCAAGGGGGTGGTGAAATCCTCCCCAGCTCCCCAGTTCTTGGAGCTGAGCCCCGTGGGGCTCTGCCCCAGCATCTCCCGCCGGCCTCCTCGCCTTTATCTGTGGCAGACAAAGAATCTGCTGAAGGTCACAGAACCTGGGGCCAGGCTGCATCCCGTGACTGCCAGGCTGGAGCTTTCAGCACAGCCCTCAGCCTGGCTTTGGTGCAGCTGAAAGTCTCTTTGCAAATGTCTCTTTGTAGTTTTCCCCCTCTTTCCCCTGGGTAAAAAGTGAGAAAGTGCCCTGCAGTGACTTCAGGCTGATGCCTTTAAAATAACACTGCTCAGATGTTTTTCAAAGTAACCTTGATCTAAAAAGGTCACTTTTCGTGTGTGCTTAAAGATATAAAAAGTGAAGTCAGAGGGAAAAAACAAAAGCAGGTTTTTCCACTGCTCCTCTCCCAAAATGTACATTGGGTTGGACAGAGTCCCACAGTGGAGGCTGACTTTGAAAATCAAAGGGAGCTGCAGCCCAGGTTTGATCAGCAGGATGGTGCTGGAATAACTTCTGAAGTGGAGGTTATGGAGGAACACAGCCTTAATTAAACACCCAGAGCACCAAGTCCAATTGCAGATCTTGGGAGTTGTCTGTTTCCTTTCATTTCACATCATTAAGGATTTTAATCCCCAATTAAGACACTGCCAGCATTATTTATAATTAAAAAAAAAAAAAAAGAAAGATCTCTAGTGTAGAATCTCTCACTACTCTCAAGTGTAAATTCTCTGAAGGAGGAAACATCACAAATGGATGTTCTCTGCTTATTTATAATTAAATTCTCTGTTTGCACTGGCAGTTTATTTTGTGCAAACCAGGTGTATGTGCATGGCCAGAATTCCCATTTCTCATCCAGGCTACTGCACCTCCTCCAGGAGGGGGCTGGGAGCAGAGTTGGGCCTTGCTGGGCCTTTTCTGCTGGAGAGTTGGGTTTGAAATCCGAGCTGCCTGAGCTGTGGTGCATCCCAGAGCATCCCCATTCTCCCCAAAACCACTGCAAGTCCTGCAGCTGCCAGATGTTTCAGCTTTCCTTTGCCAGATCCTTGGGGCAGGATCTTGTTTGGGGGGGATGTTGTTTGGGAGGGATCTTGCTTTCTTTCCCCAAACCCAAACTTTTTCTAGCACATGTAAAATATTTGTGTTACGACTGTAAATCTTGGCTGAGTCCTGTTTAAAAAATCCAGTCCTGTTTAAAAAATCCAGTCCTGTTTAAAAATCCAATCCTGTTTCAAATGCAGTCCTGTTTAAAAATCCAGCCCTTCTCACCTGCCAGGAACCAGGGAGCTGCTACTCACAGCTTGGTTTGGGGTAGGTGTGGAAAATCCCTTCTCCTGGCCACTGGTTCCCTGTGATGGGAGCAGGGAGGTCAGGGATGATCCCAGTTGCCCTTTTTCCTGGGAAGTTTGCACTGTGGATGTTGTGTTCAGTCTGCAGAGCGCAGGAGTGGGAAATCTGTGGAATAGTGCACCACTTGTCCCTCTGCTTGTTGTGTGGGGAATAAGGATCGTGNTCATCCAGGCTACTGCACCTCCTCCAGGAGGGGGCTGGGAGCAGAGTTGGGCCTTGCTGGGCCTTTACTGCTGGAGAATTGGGTTTGAAATCCGAGCTGCCTGAGCTGTGGTGCATCCCAGAGCATCCCCATTCTCCCCAAAACCACTGCAAGTCCTGCAGCTGCCAGATGTTTCAGCTTTCCTTTGCCAGATCCTTGGGGCAGGATCTTGTTTGGGGGGGATGTTGTTTGGGAGGGATCTTGCTTTCTTTCACCAAACCCAAACTTTTTCTAGCACATGTAAAATATTTGTGTTATGACTGTAAATCTTGGCTGAGTCCTGTTTAAAAATCCAGTCCTGTTTAAAAAATCCAGTCCTGTTTAAAAATCCAATCCTGTTTCAAATGCAGTCCTGTTTAAAAATCCAGCCCTTCTCACCTGCCAGGAACCAGGGAGCTGCTACTCACAGCTTGGTTTGGGGTAGGTGTGGAAAATCCCTTCTCCTGGCCACTGGTTCCCTGTGATGGGAGCAGGGAGGTCAGGGATGATCCCAGTTGCCCTTTTTCCTGGGAAGTTTGCACTGTGGATGTTGTGTTCAGTCTGCAGAGCGCAGGAGTGGGAAATCTGTGGAATAGTGCACCACTTGTCCCTCTGCTTGTTGTGTGGGGAACAAAGATCGTGAAATCCCAGATTGGTTGGGGTTGGGAGGGACCTTAAAGCCCATCCAGTCCCACTTCCCACCTTCACTGTCCCAGGCTGCCCCACCCTGACCCTTCTAGGGATGGCACAGAAGCACCATAAAAAGAGAAACGACCCAAAAGCATCCCTAATCCCTGTTTAATTTCCCCTCAGTGGGCTTTGCTGGCTGAGGGCAGCACCCCGGGGTTTTGCTGCTGCCCAGGTTCATTTTCCATCCTCTTTGGCAGCAGAAGGGAAAGATTCCAGCTTCGATGCTTCCACTGGGTGTCAGCACGGCCCCACGCTGGCCCAGCAGAGCCCTGGGCTCTCCCTTGGGCTGCTGGAAAAACCAGGCTGGCTGCATGTCCCAGGCACGGGCTGCTGGGCTGGAATCTCCTTCCTTCTCCCAGCAGGGCAACCGGTTGGAGCAGGAGCAGTGTGGGACGTGCCTGCCTCGTCCCAGTGCTCCCTAATTAAGGTGGCAGCTGGGACAGTGGGTCCCTGCTGCTGCAGGACAGCGAGGAGAGCCGGGCACTGTTTGCTTTGGGGGCGGGGATGGGCAGGGCAGCGTTCCCAGAGGTGCTGTGGGGACAGCTCCGGGCTGGTCCTCACCTCCACGCCTGCCCTTCCACTCGTTTTCCACTCTGGGTAAGCACCCAAGTCCTTCCCAAAATCCTCAGGCCTGTGATCCCTTCTGGGGGCTGCCCTGGAGCAGAGCCCAGCCAGAGCCAGAGGAGAAATTGGGGATTTATTCCAAGGCCTCCCTGGGCACACCTGGGCAGCACCAGAGCCCGGCTGGGCACACCCAAGGTGAGCCCAAAATGGGCACAAAATGGGCACTGAGCACAGGGCCCACACTTGGATAAGTTCTGCTCCATGAGCACATTGCAGTTCAGTGTCCAATTCCAGCCCCAGCTTATGGAGCTCCATCCTCCTTGCTTTGCCTTCTCCCTTCACCCTTGGTTTTGTTCTTGCCCTGAAAGTTGTCCTTGGTGCCGAGCTGGAGCAGGAATTGTTTTGTCTGCTCTGTGCAGAGAGCTCAGTGGCACTGAATAGAAACCCTGAACTACCCACCAAACCAGCACAGGATCCATAAAATATAAAAGCTAAACCTAAAGCATCACCTGCCAGGGCAAGGCACCTCCTTCAGCCCCTGCCTGGCAGTGTTGAGGGGGAAGCAGCACCCCCGAGGGCCAGTCAGGTTTCAGGGGGGCAGAGGCACCCCCTGGTGCTGCTTTCTGCCCCTGCTCTGCTGTCAGGGTCTCCGTGCCTGTCCCACCCCTCTGTGGGTCACCCCAGGTGCTGCTGTGCCCTGGGCTGTGCAGGATCTGGGGGGACACGTCAGCTCTCACTGGGCCTCCAAATCCTCTGCAGCACTTGGGCTGAAAATACAGCCAGGCACACTGAGACTCCTCCAGCAGATTCTTCCCTTGGAGACCTGAAAAATCAAAAATCCAAACTAGGGGATGTCACAGTTCCAGAGGCTAAAATCCAGTCCTGTTTAAAAGTTGCTGCAGCCTCTTGTGCTCCAGTGCAGGCTCAGAATTGAGCTGTTTGTTCCTGCCCCCACCTTTAATGCCAGCAATGGCCTCCTGGCTTGGACTCGGAGCATTTTCAGGTTCTGCAAGTCAGGACAAACCTGCTCCTGAGCTCCCAAGGGTGCCCTGTAGGAAAAACCAACCTCCAGCATTCAAGTCCCAACCAGCCTCCGGCCCGAGAGCTCCTGGGAGAGCAGCACGTGCAGGGCACCCCAGGATCCATGGAAACCTCACCCCACGCCTGGCACTGGGGCCTGTGGGTCAGCCCAGGCTCTGGCATCACCCCCTGCTTGTGCCACCCCTCCAGGGGCCATTGTGGCTCTTTTTCCCTGTTCTCCATAAGGATTTACCTCAGCTGGTTGCCACTCCTCTTCCTCCTCCCAACACCTTCTTCCCAACAAACTCCTGCATTTTCAGGAGCAATTTTTGTTTATTTTTTGCTCCTGAGAGCTCTGGGGAGTGTGAGTCGCTAGGAGGAGGCAGCTGGATTTGGGATTTGGGGTTTGCTGGTGTTATTCCCAAATTATTTGCAGGGTCCCAGCTGGGGGCAGCAGGATGAAAGGATCCCAGGGAGGAGGGAGTGGGATGGGTTTGCAGGCAGGGCTGTGAGGCAGCAATCAGAGGCTGTGTTAGTGGTGGTGACAAACCAGCTCCAGCTTCAAACCCTCCCAACAAACACCTGGGAATTTGCAGGAGTGGGAATGGTGTCACTTGGAAAGCTGCAGCCCTTGTGGTGGAGTTACTGAAACCTTTAACTGCAGCTCAGGGCTGGGAACGAGCTGGGGGCAGCAGCTCTGGACTCATCCAGCTGCTTGTTTCCCTCTTTCCCCCCTGTCCCTGTGTTTTTAGAAGTGGGATAACTCCCATGGTGGTGATCGTTCTGGTTTGTGAGGCAGCATCCAAACATTTCCAGGCTGGAGCTGCTCCAGCACCGACTCCCTGCAGCAGCAGCAGTGACTCCCTGGGGTGCTCCCTCCCATCCCACGGGCTGCAGGGTGTGCAGGGCACCCCAGCCAGGGGGAACAGGGTCACTGGGAATGTTGGGAGCACCCCATGTCCTTCTTTCCCTGCCCTTTCCTCAGCGATTTTGGCACAGAGGCCTTTCCACCCCTCTGCTCCATCCTCCTCAGCAGGGCTCCGATGGCTCTGGGAAGGGAGAGGCTTTGGAACCTGCACTGAGCTGGAACCTCAGATCCCTGCTGGAACCAGGAAACCCTGGGAAAGCAGGGCCTGGGAAAGCAGGGCCTGGAAAAGCAGGGGTGACAGCACCACTTGTAGGTGCTGCCCTTGTCACTGGTGTTGCTTTGTGTTTTTTGCCCAGCCTGCTCTGTTGATCCAAGTTTTGAGTTATTCACTCAAAATCTGCTTTGTTTCAAGAGAAACAGTGACAAGGCACCTTTGAGCCTTTCCCCTGCTGCCAGCCAGGCTTTGCTGCTCCAGTGTGAGCTGCCTTTGCATAACTGGAGCAAACTGGGAGCTGTTTTCCAGGCAGAGCTGCTGGGCTTTCCAGCAGATTCCCAGCCCTGCTTTAGATTTAATTACCTTTCACTCAGCAGGTGCTTCACAAGCCCTGGGTCTAGAAGAGTAAATAAGACAGTCCAGAGTTTAATTATCCCACTGGAGCTGGAGTTTGGCAGCCAGCCCAGGCGGATCCGGGGATCTGCTGCATGGCAACCTCCTTACCTAAAGCCTGAGGAAAGAAATAGGGCAAGGCCTGGAGAAAAAGGGCTTTTCTGGGCAAGAGGGGCAGCTCCACCTGCTTGCAGGTGTTTCCAGAAAGGCAAAAGTGCTGGAAGTTTCCTCTGGTTTTGTCTTTCAAAGTGCAGCTGCTGGGAATCCTCCTGTGCAGGCCTCAGTTTTCAGTGGGTAAATGAGGAAGAAATCCTTCCCTGGGAGGGTGGCGAGGCCCTGGATCCCTGCAAGTGTCCAGGGGTGGGTTTGGAGCAGCCTGGGACGGTGGGAGGTGGCCCTGGGGAGGCTCTGATCCTTTTGTCTCGTTTTAGGCTGTGAGTCAGAGCCGAGGGAGAGCTGCAGCCCTGCCTGCAGCTGCTCTGGGCTTGGGGAATCTCTGTCACCACCCTGGGTCCTGTGAGCCCCTGCCCAGCTTTGTCACACCCAGGATGTCACCGCAGGGAGCCCCCTGAGAGAATCCTGGAATGCTTTGGGCTGGAAAGGACCTTACATCCCACCCATCCCACCCCTGCCATGGCAGGGCCACCTCCCACTGTCCCAGGGGGCTCCAGCCCCAATGTCCAGCCTGGCCTGGGGCACCAGCCACGTTTTGGTTTAGATGATGACTGGAAAAACCTGGAGAGTTTGTTTTTGGTGCCTTTAGCACAGAACAAGGAGCTGTGAGTGCTGGAGAGATCCTGAAGGGAAAGGGCTGGGATGAGGGAGGATCTCAGGGCTCCTTTGGGCTCAGGGCTGCCTGCTGAGCACGAGGGAGCATTTCCTAGAAATCAGAGCCCTGCCCTCTCCGACACAGGGGTCATCCCTTCAGGGAGCAGCTTCTCCTGGGAGATCCTCCCACCCCAGAAAACCCTGCCCAGGCTTCTGAACCCCCAAATCCTGCAGAATTCTGACACCTCCACTTTAAATCTGGGGAGTTTTGTCAAGTCCAGGGTGCCCTGTGAGAAATCCCATGGCTGCAGCAGCTCGGATCTGTTGCCAGGAACTGGGAAGGAAAACAGATTTATTGGGAGCTGACCTAGTTGTTGTAAATCTCCCCGTAGAAGAGGTTTAGTAATCTTAGGAGGGCTATTAAAGCTCGTGTTTGTTTGGAGATGGGCAAATGCAGCAATTTAATTTTCAAATCTTATGGTTTGGGTTGTTTGGTTTGGTTTTGTTTTGTTTTCCCCCCCCCCCCAAACATCTCATTTATTAACAAAGCTGAGCAGCTGGGAAAATAAGCACTGGAAGTTTCCTAAGGAGGTCATTCCATGTAGGGTGGGAAGGGATCCAGAGAATCAAACAGCTCCAGTGGCAAAAGGGGGTTGGGGCTGGGGGAGGGATGGCTGAGTGTGGCCTTTCCCCAGTTCAGTGAGAGGATAATGATTTCTCTTTTAATTTTGCAACTTTTTCAACCTTTTAAATAATAAAAAAAAAGTACTAAAATTCCAGCAATCAGCAGCTCCCGAACTGTCCCCTCAGAGCTGCATTCGTTACTGGATAAAAATTAATTGCTTTGCATTGGGTTTTTCCTGCTGCAGTTTTTGGATATGGTAAGGGAAAGCTGCAGGGGCTGTGCTGGGAGTTTGGGCTCAGTTTGTGGAGGGTCTGTGCTTTTGTGCCCACGTGAAACAGCTCCTTGTTACCCCAGAGCTGACGGGTTTGGAGCTCCCCAGGCTGCAGCACGTGGGCTGAGTCCCTGTTGAGCCCAGCAGTGCCTGTTGGAGTTTCCTGCTTGGAAGTTTCATTTTACACCTAAAGGGGCTCCAGGAGAGCTGGAGAGGTGCTGGGGACAAAGCCTGGAGGGACAGGACACAGGGAATGGCTCCCAGAGGGCAGGGCTGGATGGGATTTTGGGCAGGAATTCCTCCCTGGGTGGGTGGGGAGGAGCTGGGCTGGAATTCCCAGAGCAGCTGTGGCTGCCCCTGCATCCCTGGCAGTGCCAAAGCCAGGCTGGACACTGGGGTTGGAGCATCCATGGATCTGCAGGAGGATGCTTTCATTATTTACTGCAGGAAATAAATTTGTAGTGACACCAAACACGAGGAGCCTGTCCCTGCTCCTGTGCCTGGGCAGGAGTTTCCTGCTGCTGGGGAATTGCTCTGCCCAGAGCTTTTCCAAGGAATGTCCCCTCAAACCAAGGGCTCAGGGCAGGGTAATGCTGTTCCCAGCTTGCTGGGCTGGCACGAGCAGAGCTGGGAGGCAGCCCTGCTGCCAGGCTGGCTGGGGGAAACCTGAACCCTGCAGGAGCTGCTCAGGGAGCACCCACAAAGGTCACGGAGCTGCCTCGGGCTGGGCTCCCTGCAGGGCCAGGGGGGATCCAAACCCAGCTCCACGGGGCACTCCTGGGGCTGGGCTACACCAGCAGGGTCCTGCTGGACACTGGGATGCAGGACAGGGACAGGGACACGGCCTGGGCTGAGCTCCTGGGATTCCTGCAGACGTGAATAATTTGGAATCCCACGCTGGGTTGGGTTGGGAGAGAACTTAGAGCCCACCCAGTGGCACCCCCTGCCATGGCAGGGACATTTCCAGTGTCCCAGGGTGCTCCCAGCCCCAGTGTCCAACCTTGGGCACTTAGGACTGAGCCTGCCTGGGTACAGAACCAGCCAGGGATGCTGGGATCAGCCTGTGCCAGGGATATTATTTCTCCCCAGGAAGGGTTTTCCAGCCCTGGCACAGCTGCCCAGGAGTCCCCATGCCTGGAGGGATTTTACATCCCCGTGGATGTGGCACTTGGGGACGTGGGGCAGTGCTGGCCTTGGCACTGCTGGGCACGGTTGGGCTCGATGGTCTCCAAGAACTTTTCCAACCTCAATTTCCTGTGGTTCTATCCTGGCTCACTCCTTGCTCTCACTCTGGGGTGGGCTCAGGACCTTGTCCCCTTCCTTGGGGCAGCTCCCAGGGAAGTTGTGGCTTTCCAGCACTCTCTGGGATCCCTGGAATCCCAGGGGAAGCTGCAGATGGGGGCATCAAGTGGCCAAAGCTGTGCCACAGGCTCAGAAACCTGCACAGCAGCTCCATCCTTTTCTCTGCAGCATGTTTTACTTCTGGAATTGTTTCTTAGCTGATACAATGATAATAATAATGTCTAAAAATCACTTTTTGCAGCGTGAAGTGGATGCCTCTGTGTAAAAGCAGTTCAGGGTGCTGTGCTGCCTTCTGGAATAACACCCCCCTTGTCTTTCCAAGCAGAACTTCCCTGCTCCACTGAAAATGTCTGGCAAAACAGCCACCACGACCAACAACATTGCCCAGGCCCGCAGGACCGTGCAGCAGCTCAGGATAGAAGCCTCCATAGAGAGGATAAAGGTGGGAGCTCAGCTTCCTGCCCCTCCTGCCCCGTGATGTCCCCTCCAAGGGGATAACACTGTGTGTGTGTGTGTGTTTTGTGTCTTTGTGCACCCACAGCTCAGCGTTTCCCCCTCTCCAAGCTCAACAAATCCAAATCACTCTGCTCCTTGTGGCCCAATATCCCACCCAACGCTGCCCTCTGGCAGTGGGAGGCTGCTCCCCCTTGTCCTCTCGCTCCAGCAGAGAGAAAAATTCCTCTGGAATTCCGTGGAAGCCCCTCCTGTTTGTTTGCAGTTTCCTGTGGGAGCCAGGTGGAGCCTGTGCCTGGTGTCCCAACCGAGCTGAGAGTTCATCCTTTCCTCCATTCCCTGTGGCTCACACAGAGCCCTGGAGAGCGAGAGCAGCTCCCAGCCCCTCTCCCGTCCCACTCGGATCCATTTCCATGGAAACCCCGTTTTGTGCTGATTTTCCCCCTGTGTCCTGCAGGTGTCCAAGGCCTCGGCAGACCTCATGCTGTACTGTGAGGAGCACGCCAAGAAGGACCCGTTGCTGATGGGAATTCCAGCTTCTGAGAACCCTTTCAAGGACAAGAAAACCTGCACCCTGTTATAGGAGAGGGGCAGCTCCTCCTGCCCAGCCCCTGCCGGCCCTGCTGGGCCGGGCCAAGCACCACCACTCCCCCAGGTACCTGTTCCCCGTGGCTCCCTGACCCTGGCCACACCATTCCCTAAGCTTCCCCAGGCGTTCCTGCTGCCCCCTGGCTCTGTTGGGAGGTTCTGACTGAATCCCTGCCTGTCCTGGCCGAGGGAATGGGCTCCAGGGTCTCTGCATGGGGGGGTCCTGGTGGCATTTGCCAACTCCAACACGACCAAAGTTTCCTGAGCTTTGTGGGTGAAGCAAAGCTGTAGAGACCTGATGGAATCACTGGGTTTACATTTATTTTTTTTTTTTAATTGTTGATTTTTTTTGGGGGGGAGGTTGTTACACTTAAAGTGCATTTTCTAGCAAAAACTACCTTGCAAAATGATTGTAGCACCTGCTGGGGAGTTCCAGGGAGCTCTGCCTCAGCCTTCCTCCTGCTGGCCTCTCTTCCCAGGGCTTTTCAAGGATAGAGTTGGGAATCAGAGATGCTTTCCCTGTTTTCCAAGAGTTGAAAAAGCAGAATTTCCAGCTTGGATTCTGCTGCTTTTTTTTTTTTCTGGAATAAAAAACCTGTGTTGGTATAAAATAACACACCCACAAGAAATGGAAAAAGAATGGGAGGCTGGGAGTGCCCTGGCAGAGCTGGAGGAACGCTGCCCTCACTCCCAATCCCAGCTGGCTTCTGTGCAGGGAGTCAGAACTTGACTCATTTTTATAAAAAAATTCATTTTTAAACAGGAAAAATGCCAAATTATCTCCAGCTTGTGGTTCTGCATTTCTAATTGGAGGGCCTTTCCAGCTAATATATATTTTATATATTACACACAATAAAAAAGTCTTTCTCTCCGTGTGTATGTGTAGATATATAAACATAGATATCTATGTTTAATCTATGTTATAATCTATGTTATAATCTATGTTATAATCTATATTAACAGCAAATTTTGAAGGGTTCACAAGCAGTCCTGACTTCAGCTGGCTGCAAATGTCCTGTGCAGGCAGCTGAAGGGATCTGCCAGAACCCTGCATTTCTGGGAGGATATTTGCAGGATTTATCAGCCACTTGTCATTAACGTTGCATTTTTGTCATTTCTATATGAAATCACAGGCCCACTTTTGATACAGATGAAAAAAATTCAACTTGCTTTATCAAATCTCTTTGGCAGAGCTCAAAAAAAAAATCAGCCTGACAGAGAAACCTGCTGCTTACCCTGTGCTTGTGTGCAAATTATTTTTGTAATCCAAGTATTTTTTCTAGTTGAAAAACCCCAAATTTGGCTCTGCACGAATTCTTTTTCGCTGTGTCTGTGTCTGTTTGTCCCACTCCTGGTCAGGATTAACGAGCTCTGTTAATTGCTCAGTGTGGGGCTGCAGGGCTGGGGGCAGTCCAGCTGTGCCCAGAGGTGCCCAGAGCTGCAGGGAGGAGCTGTGCTTGTTGTTTTCCCAGGAATCTGGGAAGGAATTGGGATTTTGGGTTGGTTTGAGATCCCTGTTCCCAGCCCAAATCCAGCTCCCTGCTGTGGCTGCAGGGATGCAGAGTTTAATCCCTTGGTTTTTGGTGAACTCACCATTTCTGATGTACAATATGCACAGGAAATCTGGAGTGGTTGTGTTTGAGCTTCACTTTCCCCCGTGGATGCCCCCAGAAAGAACAGGGATTGTGAAATCTGGGGAAATAGAGACTCTGCCCTCGTAGAATTTTTTAAAAATAGGAGAAGTGAGACCATTGCATCCACAGGTGCTGGGAGAAACCCGTGGTGAGACCCCACCGTGGTGCACCGTGGGCTGCCCCTCTTGTCCTTGGCTGGTTTGGGGAGAAAAATGAGAATTTGTGTGGGGACAGGGCTGGGGCTGACACTGGGAGAAACCAGAGGGGCTCAGGTTGAGTCTGAGCTTCAGAAAGAAACCTGGTGATGGTGCTGCTGCAGTGCCCGGGCACAGGGTGGCACCTGCCTGTCCTGAGCCCTGGGGACAGGGACAGGGAGGCCTCGTGCTGGAGCATCCCAGGAGTGGGAGAACAGGTCCGGCCGGGCTGGCACCGATCCTGCCAGGGCTGGGGACAGTGACCCCGTGCCAGGGCTGGGGCCAGGCTGGGTGCCCCCAGGGAGGGCCAGCGGGGCTGGGGGTGTCCCTGCCACACGGAGAAATGCCATCTGTGCCAGCCTGGCATCTGTGCCAGCCCCGGGGGCACGGCCCGAGCTGGGGGTGCAGGCAAATCCCGGGGCTTCGCAAGGAGACGCCAGGACAGGTTTTCCTCCCGCAGGGAATCGGGTTTCCCACTGCCAAGGAGGAGAGTGGAAGCCTTGGCAGCAAAACCATTTTTGAAATGTTTTTTAAGCTCCTGTTGTGGCAGCGTTCGAGCAAAATAAATAAATAACATTCCCAGCATTTCCTGCAGCACATCGGCTGCTTTGGCGTTTAATTGCTTGGGAGGGGCCGGGAATGAACCCACACTGGAGCTGCTCAACAGGACCTTGCCCGTGGCCAGGACAAGGAAGCAGCTGCTGCTCAGCCCTTGTGCAGCCCGGCACACTCCTGGAGTAAGGAAATAAAACCTGGGCCAAAGGTTTGATTTTACACTTTATTTCAAAAAAAAAGAAAACACAAAACAAGAACACCATAACCCCAAAAAAACACTCGAATTTCAAACGATTATATTAATGGTGCTGCTTTTGCAGCCAGCTGGGAGAAGATTTTGTGGTTGCAGACCAACTGCTTGAGGGCATTTCGGTTCTCAAACCTCCAAGTATAAATAATTTTTCCATCCATATCAGAAAATAACTTATTATTATTATATATCTTAGCATAAAAACGTGAGAATTAACATCCCAAAAATACAACATTGCTGGCAAAAGGCCTCAATTAACCTTGTTTGCTCGTTAAGGTGTTTAAAGCAGGAACTTTAAGTGGCACTTAAGGACAGAAAGAGTGAGGGGAGCTCTCGGGAGGGCACCCTGGGCACGTCGGGCTGGGCTCATCCCTGGTTCCCTCAGCTCCCACGCTCGGCATCGCTGGGCTCCAGCCAAACCCCCCCTCCCCACGACATCATTTTTTAGATTTATTATTTTATATCTAATTTTTTTTGTTGTTGTTGTTGTTGCTGTTGTCGGGTTTTATTTTTTCCTCCCTCCCCTCCCCGCGGAATCCTGGAGCCGGGGCGGGGGGAATTCCTTCCTGAGCAAGTCTGGAAGTCCTGCAGCTCTGCAGCGGGGCCGGGGTCACCGCTCCGGGAGGTTGATCACCGGCACCCACTGGTCCAGGTACCGGCTCTCCCGGCAGAAACACATCAGCTGACTCAGCGCTGGGTCCTTCCACTGCGACGCCTGCGGGTTCTGGAAAGGGGACGGCAAAAAAGCTCCGGCACGACAGCAAAAACAACCCGAGCGCGGCAGGGGGGGATGAAAAGCGCAGCAGAAAGGCCAGGAGTGTGAATCATCCTAAATTGCTACCGAGGCAAACAAACAAGTCAGGCCTGGAAGCATGTGAGGAGTTTAGCTTTGGACTCTGGGGCAGAGTAGGGAAGGGAGGGGGGAAAAAAAT
>VYXF01012758.1:0-12290 GCA_013397295.1 Polioptila caerulea | reverse complement strand
CAGGAGCTCCAGGTCCTGCTGAGGTTGTTCCCCAGGGCAGGGGCTGCTCTGCAGGTTGGGCCTCACCCGAGAGGGGCGGAGGGGCAGGATCCCCTCCTGCATGGCTGCTGTTCTCTGTCTCCCCTGCCTCCACAGGGATTGCCCTCTTGCAGTGCTCCTTGCAGGACCCTGCAGGACTCACCAACCTTCAGACACAGGGACAATGTTTGCCACAGGCAACAACGCGCCTGCCCCATCCCTGGCAGTGTCCCAAGCTGGGCTGGATGGGGCTTGGAGAACCCTGGGACACTGGAAGGTGACCCTGCCATGGCAGGGCTGGCACTGGGTGATCTGTAAGGTGCTCCCAACCCAAACCAGTCCGGGATTCTGTGATCTCTCTTTCCAAGAATTTGGTGCTTCTCCGGGAAGCTGCTCCAGCTCCAGATGTCCCGTGTCAGCCCTGCAGAATTCCAGGAAGGATTTCTCCTGCCGGCTGCTGTGTCAAAGCTTTCTCAGCTGTTGCACCCAAAGCCCTCCATCCTCCCACAGCCGGTGCCAGAGCTCTTGCCCAACCTGGCTGTGGGCTGGCACATTCCCACCGGCTCCACGGAGCAGGGCTGCACTCGGGACCCTTGGGGGTCCCTCACGGGGATTTTGGCAGTGTGTGCTTTAAAGTTTTGCTTGTGTCAGTGTTTTCCTCCAGCTCCTGGAGCTGGAGCCGTTTTCCACAGCAGCGTTTGCCAAAGCACAATGTGCAGAGTGATGCCAAGCTCCACACAGCTCCTGCAGAATCACCAAATCGGCCTTTTGGGAAAAGAGATATCACAGGATCCCGGAATGGTTTGGGTCGGAAGGGACCCCAGGGGTCGTTTTGTCCCACCCCCTGCCATGGCAGGGACACCTCCCACCATCCCAGGCTGCTCCAAGTCCTGTCCAACCTGGGACGCCTCAGGACATGTGAAGGCGTTTCTGCAGCAGGATAACGAGGGCGGTTTCCGTACCCCGGTTGTGTTGGCTCCGGGAGGAACCCCCCAGGGGTTTGTTCTGCAAGTGCCCCCCCGGCCCGGCTCTGTCCCCGTCCCGCTGCTGCAGCCTGGGGAGACCCGACACGGCTTAACGAAGCCCAGGGCGTCGGGAGAAAGGGGAAAAAAGCCCTTTCGCATCAGGTGGAGGGGTGGCAGATGGCCGGACCGCAGCAAAACAGGTGGGAGCATTGTGCGGTGACCCTCCGAATTAAGTTCGCTTAATTTGCTCTATCTCTATTAGCAACTGCGGGCTCCGGCTCCGCGGCGAGGGCTCCGCCTGTGGCTCCGGCCCCGCGGCCCCATCTGTGCCGGCCCCAGAGCTAAATCTGTCTCGGAGGCAGCTGGGAAGCAGCTGAAGCCTTTTCTCTCTCCTGGGCGGCGGCAGCTCCCGGACCCGGCTGGCAATGCTCTGGAAGTGCGCTTTCCCCGCGGGTTTCCCGGCTGGGCGCAGTTTTCCTGCCTCTCCCTTTTCCCAGAGGAGCAGCAGGGATGCTGGGTGCCGCTGTGCCCTGCTGCGGGCACGGTGGGTGGCCGTGCTGGGGATGCGCCGTGGCTGCCGGGCCGGGCAGCCCGGGATGGAGCCGGACCCGCAGTTGTCCCTCCGTCAGCTCCCAGCTGGCAGCTGCTGCTAAACCTTCCTTTCATCGCCTGCCAAAAGCGGCCGGGGTGTTTTGCTCCCCCCACCCCNCCCAGCTGGCAGCTGCTGCTAAACCTTCCTTTCATCGCCTGCCAAAAGCGGCCGGGGTGATTTGCTCCCCCCACCCCCCCGCCCTTTAATCCTGACTTTCATCATTCTCCAGGCTGGGCCTGCCCTCCCCTCCTAGTTCGGGGGTCGGGAGCTGTGTTGGGCTCAGGCTCTGCCGAGGGGCTCAGCTCTTCCCCCACCTGGCAGATCCTCACCCCAAGTGTTCTCTGGGCGGCGGGGCTGGGCTGCCCGCGGTCGGAGGCAGCTTGGAGAGCAATGGGTTAAGCCCCGGGGATGTGGGAGATGCCCGCTGGAGCCCTCGGTGGGAGGATGTCTGGGCCAGCTGGAGAGGTGCTCCCTGCACGTAAGAGCATCAAGTTGTTTAATTTCAGTTTTTGGCAACGAGACCAACCACCAAACAGTGTCAGTGAGAGGTGACAAAGGCCCCAGAACCCCATCCCTGCCGCCGGCAGCCAGCCAGGGCCCTTCCCGGGGGCTGCCTCCGGGTGGTCCCGGCCCCTGAGCCCCCCGGAGCAGTGCCAGGGCCTTCTGCTCCCTTTGCCCTTGGCTCCCTGCTGTCCCTTGGATGGGTGTCCCTCATCCGCTCCCTTGTTTCCCTGCCTTGGCCCGTCCCACCTGGGACCTTTGTCCAGCCCCGCTGGCCCCTTGGCCATCCCGCTGCTGCTGAAAATCCCGCCGTGCCCGTGTGCTGGGACACCCCCGGGCACCCCACGCTGCTGTGCCAGGGCCACTGCGTGTCCCCAGTCCCCTCTGGGCCTGCTGGATACCGGGGGCAGCGAGTGTGGCTGCAAAGCAAACGCCAGCTTGCACATTCCAGGGGCGGCCTCTGCTCCAGCCGCCGCTGTTTTCCCAGTGCCACCAGTTCCGTGTCACCGAGCTGACCCCCGTGCCCCAGCTCGCTGCTGTGTCCGGGCACATCCACCTTCCCAGAGCAGGGCATCCTTGCAGGAGCAGATCCCCCGGGCTCTGGCACCCAGAAACTCTGGCTTTGCCTCCCTGTGGATCACCACCAGTGCTATGTCCCCTCCAGCACTGGCAGCACCAGAGCAAGAAGACATTTCCCCCCTGTTTCCCTCGGAATTCCTCCATGCCTGATGGCACTAAAAGCCGGGTTCAGCTGCAGCCACCCCTGCTGCCGTTCAGGGTTTGACTTTGGCCAGACCTGGGAGTGCACGGGGAAGTCTGGAGCCGGCTGGGTTTGGCTCTGGAGCTGGGCACGGTGCCAGCAGCTTTCCCAACCGCCCGGGTCACGGGAGTGCAGCTGAGAGCCCGGCTCCGTGGCACGGAGCAGGGATGGCACTTCCCTGGCACAGGCATTCGCCTCCTGCCTGGCCCAAGCTCCTGACTGGGAGCTATCTCTCCCAAAGGTGGGAGGGCTGGGGGCTCTGGGATGTGTTTATCCCACCCGGTTCGCCTGCACTCAGCACATTCCTGCCACCCTCCGTGCTGCGGGAACGTCGCTGGGAGGGAGCTGGGGCTCCCTGGCTGCAGCACTCAGGAACTCTGCAAACAGGGAACACAAGTGGGAGCCTGGGAGCGCTTTAATGGCTTTAAACTGAAGGAGGGGAGATGGAGATTAGAGATTAGGAGGAAATTCTTGGCTGTGAGGGTGGTGGGACCCTGGCAGCTGTGGCTGGAAGTGCTCAAAGCCAGCTTGGAGCAGCCTGGGGTAGTGGGAGGCGTCCCTGTCTGCTCCCCAGGGGAGTGGGACTGGATGAGTTCGGAGGTCCCTCCCAGTCCAAACCATTCCAGAACTCTGTGATTTTATGTCCCACCACCCCTGGGTAGCTGCTGGAATATCTTTTCCTTCCCCAACCAGTGAGGTGCTGCTCCCAGCAGCTCCTTGAGCCTGTGAATTCAGGGCAGCAGAAACCTGTGCTGCTCCTGGCAGGGACATTCCCTGTGCCTGCCACCCCCGGCCCTGCATGCATCCCTCCATCCCTTCTGCCTGCAGGAACAGGAGTTTTTCCCACCCTGTGCATGCCGGGCACACGTGGCAGCCCTGGCTGCTGGTGGGAATCACCCGGCATGGGGACAGGGAGAGCTGCAGTAAAATAAAAACAAACTTTGTCCATTTAATGGCAGCGTGGGGCCATAAACCAGCACACAGCGGCACTTCTGTGAGGGAACACTGCTACACCACAAGGAATTATCTTCCTGTGCCATGCTGGAGATAGCCAGTGGCCAGCAGCCTCAATCCTGCCTCCCACGGGGAAGTTCCCGGTGTCCCACGTGCTTTGCTTTCCCTGTGCATGCAGGAGAGCTCCGGGATGGGCAGAGCGAGGGCAGGACACTCCCCAAAGCAGCCCCCAGTCAGGCACATGGAATCAGGGGACTGGGGTGGTTCAGCCTCCAGTCCCAGCTACCTTCACTGGAGCTCCTGTGGGCAGTGGGGAGCTCAGGGGGGAGGTTAAATCATTAATCTGAATTCGGTTTGTCTCCTATAAATGCATGGAGTGGGAAGAGTGTTTGGAAAGCAAAGGGGAAGGACCTTGGAGTGAAGCCCAGAGTTTGATGATCACTGCAGTTGAGATAATGAAACCAGGGTGTTTGTTTGGGAGCAGATTTAAAAATATAAATTAAAATACATAATATAAAATGTATATAGTGCTTATGAGACCCTATTTCAGAGCTGCCTCCAGCCCTGGGGTCCAGCATCAGCAGGACCTGGAGCTGCTGGGGAGAGCCCAGAGGAGGCCCTGGAGCTGCTGCAGGGCTNGATCCCTGGCCAGGTTGGATGGGTTTGGAGCATCCCTGCCCGGGTTCGGTCCCCGCTTGCACACGGACAGGGATGGGACAAGGATGGGGACAGGGATAGGGACAGGGACGGGACAGTGCCGAGGACACGGCGGGGACGCTGCCGCTGCCGCTCTGGTGCCCTCTGGCGGCCACATCGGGGGCAGCACCCGGGAGCTCAGGCGGGTCTCGCCCGGCCGGAAAACCGCGTTTGGTTTTTTTATTTTCAGTGCAGTTTTGCAGTAAGGAAAAAGGGAACTGCGGGTCCAGCCTTTGACCACGGGATCCTGACAGGGAGAGCCTGGTGGGAGCAGTGGGGTAGGGGTCTGTTTGTGCTGACCCCCTGCTCTGCTGTGGGGCTGGGGGCCACCAGTATTCCAGGGAACCTCTTGGGCTGCAAAACCAGAGGAAAAAGGGTAAACCAACCCACGGAGGATGGAGGCAGCGGCAGGAGCAGTGGGAGCAGGGTGGGATGGAGCTCAGGACATCCCACCCAGATGGCACCTCCACACCAAACCTGTCCAGCGGTGCGGGGAAGCCCTGGGGGACGGCGGCGTTTGTGCCCCAAGCCCGGAAGCTCTTTGGGAGGAATCAGAGGTGATGAAACAAGCAGAAAAATGCAGCAGCACGTGCTCCAGGGCACCTGCAGGGAGCTGCTTCCTACCTGGCCTCATGGAGCAGCAATGTCCCGTGGGGCAGGAGCAGGGCTGGGGGCTCCCGGCATCCCCGGATGTCACCGTGTCACTGGGATGTGGGTGACACCTCACTTTCTGAAGCAGCACCCGCCAGGCCAACCCTTCAATGTGAACCTGTAACACGGGTGATTTCTTTTTATTGAGAAAATGCACACTGTTTATTTTCAACATGCAATAATTTTCTAATCAGAATTAGGATTAGTTGGAATGAGGTGGCCTTTAAGGTCCCTTCCAGCCCAAACCATTCTGTGATCCAATGACCTTGACCATGAACTTGTGCCATGGACAGGATGGGATGCCCGCAATGCCACCAGCCTGGGGACTGCACTCCCGGTGGTGCCTTATCAGAGCTGCCAGCCCTGCAGCTCCTGGGTGTCCTTATCTACGGGAGCAGCCGCGGGGACATCAGCGCTGGGACAGTACAGAGCGACACAGGGCAGAGGCTGAGGCACTCGGGCTTGAATCCTCAGCACGGGGAGGGCTCGGGGGTCTTGCTGCAGGCTCCATTTGTCTGCCGTGCCTGCAGCCCAGGGGCCAGGCGGGGTGGTGGGATCCGGGTGGGATCCATGCAAAGGTTCCCCTCCTGGGCTAGAGCTCTCCCAAACACATCCCGAGCCTTTGCACCTCCTCCTCAGGCATTTTGAGGCCCGTGCCTGAGGGACCGCGTGTGATGGAGAGCCAGCCCGCGGATGCTCAGCCTACGAGCAGCCTCCTGTGCCCTGCCCCGAGGTCCAGCCCCTTCATCCCTGTAACATCCAAGGAAAAGCTCTCTGCACCTCCATATTCCTGCCTGTCCATCAGCTCCGGGCTGAGGAAGCGCCCCGACCCCGCTCTGCACCCCAAGGATGTACGGAGAGCCTGCCCGGGGTGCGCTGCACTTAGCAGGATTTGGGATCGCCCTCGGAGGGCAGGGGACTGGGACGGGCTGGAGCAGTGGGGACACCTCCCAAGCTGCCACCCGAGCCGCAGCTGAGCCGAACGCGCAACAACAGCCCCGGGGCTTGTTGGAGACGTGCGGGTCGGGCGGCCCACGCCGCTCGTTAGCCGGGCTCAGTGCCTGTAATCACCCTAATGAGTAGGTGCCTCGCCGAGCGGCAGCACAGGCAGCTCCGTGACCTCCTTTCGGCGCCTTGATCGGCCTGTTCCTGTATTTCCTCACCCAGGCCAGCTGCTGCCGCAGCAACCCCGGCCGGGCACGCGTGGTCCGAGGGCTCCCGGGAACAGCAAGTGGGTGCCCTGCTCAGCTCCTGGGAATTCCAGCCAGGGAATTCCCGCCTGGTCCGTGACTGACGGCACCGGCAGGAATGGCTCCGGCTCACACCCCAGACCTGGCACGGCGCTGATGGCAGAGGCAGCGTCACCCCCGCGCCCGGAACGTGCGAGGTTTCTGCTCCGGAGCTGCTGCTCCTGCACGTCCTGGCCTGCCCGCAATCCCACCGAGATCCTGGAGTTTGCGCCAAGCCTGTTTCAGACAAGCACAGCAGAGAAAAGGGGTGCTCGGCTGAGTGCTAGGGAGCTGATGACGGGGTTGCTCCGTGTGCTGCACACCCCTCAAGGGTATCTCCCCTCTTCCCCAGGGGTCCTGAGCTCCTCCCAGAACCCAAACAGGCAGGAGAAGCAGGCTGGATGCCCTGCCCCATGTGCAAACAGCAGTGGCTGGGTGCTCCCACGCTGGGCTGCTGGCACGGAGGGCTTGGCTCAGGTCAGTTTTGTGTCAAATGCGTCTGCAGGGACAAGAAAAACCAAGCACTGCAGCTGGGTCGTGTTTGGGACAGGTCCCTCATGTGAGAAGGGCTTTGGGTGCCAGAGGGCCTGGGATGGGTTGCACTGATCCCTGCTCCAGGAGCGTTATCCCAGTGCCACGAGGCTCAGGGTGCAGCTGGTGCAGCCAAGAGCTCGGCCAAGCTCCTGCTCCTCACTCTCCTGCAGCTGCCAGGTGGGAAACTGTGTCTTCCTTAACTCAGCCCTGCCTTGGCTGGGCCCCAAAACAAACCTGGGCTCGTTCCTGCCCTGCATTGTGCTCCATAAAACAAAAAAGGCCTTTCTTATTTGTGTGGCAGATGAACTCTGTGCTCCACGCAGCCACTGAAGAGGCAGGCTGAGGATGATGAGTGGGCAGGATGATGATGAAGGTGAACAGGCAGGCTGAGGATGATGAAGGTGGGCACTGCCCCTCCGCAGCCCCACGCCGGGCAAGGTTGACGTGGGGTGACTCAGGGCGCTCCCGCCTGCTCCAACTCCGCAGCAATTCCCGCGGATCCAGCGGAGCTGCCGGCTCAGCAGCCCTGCCCAGCTCCCTCTGCCGCCCTCCACACCCCGCGGCCCGTCCCACTCGGAGCTGGGTGCACAAACAGGACGGGCTGGTTTCCAGCACGGAGAGAACGAGCCGGGCTCGGTGCTGGCAGGGCTTGGAAGCAGCAGTGCCGAGCACAGCTCCATCCATCCATCCCCGCCATCGGGACCGCGGCTCGATGAGGGTCTCCTGGACAGTCTCGGTGGCAGTGCCACACGTTGACACTTGTGCCCCAGGGGTTTTCAGCGCCCCGGGGACAGTGCCAGCCCAGATTTTGGCTGGCTGGCTGTTCAGGACACAGGGCAGTGAGTCAGCCTGCTGCGAGATGGCTGTTGCAGGTACTGGAGCTCCGGTGCACATTCCATGTGCAAGAGAGTCCCAGCCATCAGCGGCACCCCCGCATCCCTCGCAGGGACCTGATGCCCTCAGCACCAAGGCCTGTGGGTCAGGGTCGGCAGGAGGCTGAGCTGCTCCAGCACGGGCAGTGGGGAAGGAGTGGGGGAACACAACCCCCAGCCCCGACCACGCGGCCGTGGGCTGCCCCACCTTTAACGTGTTCCCTTTCCTGCCGCCCACAGGGCTGCCACACCGGCACAGCCAGCCCGAAATAAAGTGACACAGGGGGAAACCACGGCATCTCTGCTTCGGCCAGGCGGAGCGGGCCCCGCTCCAGCCGCCGGCGGTGCCAGCGTGGGAGGTGGCAGCGGGCACACGCGGCCGTGCCAGCGGCAGCGGGGCGGGGGCTGCCCGTGGAAGCACAGGCAGGCTGTGCTGGCAGGGAGGAGCAGATTTCTGCTCACACAGTTACCAGCCTGCCCGGCGGGTTCCACCCGGCCATGTCCCAGTCCTCTCAGCACTGCTGCTCTTGGCCCTCGGCTGTTTCGTGGAGGCATCTCTTAATTTTTCACCCCTAATTTCCCCCGGTCCCTTCCCTGGGAAGAGCTGCTGTGGGTGCTGGAGGTGGCAGCCAGAGGGGCCTGGGCAGCCCAGCAGTGAGGGGTGCTGGGATGTGGAGGCTCCCCTTGGTCCCACAGCACCATGATCCCAGTGTGCCTGAGCTCTCCTGAGCTTCTTAGGAGGGGGAACATAATTTTCCCCTCTTCTTCATCTTTTCAGATTAGGAAGGCAAAGCCTCTCTCCTCCAGGGCCGTTTCCAAGGGAGGTGTTTGATCACTGCAGCCAAGGAGGCTCCTGTGTGCCCATCCCTGGAAGTGTTCCCAGGTTGGAGCACTGTGGTCTCGTGGAAGGTGTCCTTGCCCACGGCAGGGGTGGAATGGAATAAGCTTTTAGGTCTTTCCAACCCACCCCACCCTGTGATTCCATGATTCCATCCCCCAGCCCCTCCTGGCACCACCATTCCACAGCTTTGGGAGCCAGGGAAGGGGTGGCTGGAGCTCAGCTCACAGGAACCAGCCCAGCTCACAGAAATAGCAGCGACAGAAGGAGTGTTTGGTGTACCCGACCTTCTGCTTTGTACAGCTCCAGTGCCGCTTTTCCAAACTAAAAATACCTCTTACCTTGAGTGCTCCAAGCAAGAGCACTTGCTCGGCAGGTTGTTTAGGATTCAGGGGAAGAAAGTTCAGGCAAAGCCCAATTAGTCTGCCTTAATTTACAAGCCAAGTTCTGTGTCTGCATGATTTGCTTCGCTTGTCTGTGCACATTTTAAAGCACAGAGCAGTGCTGTGGGAGGGCGTTTTTCACTGCACGTACTGAGGGCAGAAATAATACTGCTGTTATTCACATGTTTACAGCCCTCCTCATAATGAAACTGCTGCATTTTCTGCCATATTAAAAAAAAAAAAAAAAAAAAAGAGAAAACAACTAGTGATGTGCTGAAATGAGCAGAATATGTGGGAGGATAAAGATGTGCACTGCAGATCGTGGATCTCCTCGTGAGCTCTGCCTTCTCCTGCTCATTCCTGCTGTCCAGCTGGGCAGTGCTGGTTAATTCTGGGAGTTCTCAGAAGGGATCCACGTGTGGATGCAAGCTGAGAAGCTGCTACTTTTCTCTGTGAATTTTTCCATACTCAGAAGTCATGGCCATACTTGACTTTATTTGGAAGCAATCCCTGTATTTCCTGTGGCCTAGGATCACAGAATCATTAAAGCTGGAAAAGACATCCAAGATCATCGAGTCCAGCCTAAGGGAAGATTCATGTCAAAAAATCCTCCAAGCAACATCCTCCTTGCCCATATATTCTCTATGCTGACAGAAAATAACTGAACCCCCCCAAAACCAGATTTATAAAGTCAAAACCGTGGTTTTGGGATGGAGCAAGGACTCAGTTGAACACTTTCCCCCCTGCTGTGAACTTGCTGCATTTCCTATTCCTGCTTATTAAGCAGGCAGCTGACAGCTGCTGGCAAAGCTTGGGAATAGCAGAGGAGTGCAGCGTGCCCGAAGGCTGTCCCAGCCTCTTTTGGGCAGCAGCTCGGGAGCAGCTCCTTAGGTGGGATATCCATAGGCCACGGAGTGCTGCGTGTCCCAGCCAGAAATAGCCCTGGGAATCTGCTCCTTTGGCTGGTGGAAACGCTGGTTTGCTCCAGTGGGAAAGGAGAACATGCAGGAGGATTGAAGGAGCCAGCCCAGCTTTTGGTGGCAGCTCCTGGAAGATCTCTGTGTGTTTTTTAATCACTCCCTCGCTGCCTGCTGGTGCCTCAGGAGTGCAGAGCTTGCTGTCCGTCCTTCCCTCGTGGTCTGTGTCCTGATCCACTGTGGGCTGGGATTCCTGCAAGGCTGTGGAAGAAAACTCATCAATTTCAATGTGCCAGTTAAGAAGTTGCTTTTCAGATTAGGCCTAAACACAGGTGACTTCTGTCCTGTCCTGGTCCTTCACATGACCAACCACTCCTGTGTGGCTACAGCACTAGGATCCTCCCTTGGTGTGAGGGCTTCCTTTTAGTTTAAATATTTTAAACACCCTTTTATAATGTTAGGAATGGTAATGTTGTCTTGAGGCCAGAAGTGCCTGAAAAGTGTGAATTATGCTCATGGACAAGGCTGTCTGTTGGACTTTTGGCCCAGGTGGCTGATTGTGGGGTTGTTTTAGTGCAAACAGCACCGTGCAAGCACGGAGTGTGACACTCCAGAGCAGAGCTGGAGCTTCCTGCAGGCTGCAATTCTGCTGCACAGCATGCACAACTCTGGCAATGGTGCTCACCTGGTGATCGACTTGCATCAAACACTTCAAAGCTGTTTCCAGCAGAGAATGGAATGGTTTGGGTTGGGAAGGACCTCACAGACCATCTGGTTCTAACCCCTGCCATGGCAGGGACACTTCCCACTGTCCCAGGGCGCTCCACCCTGGCCTTGGGCATTCCAGGGATCCAGGAGCAGCCACAGCTGCTCTGGGCACTCTATGCCAGGGCCTGCCCACCCCCCCAGCGAGGAATTCCTTCCCAATATCCCACCTGTCCCTGCCCTCTGGCAGTCTCCTTGTCCTGTGCTTGGCACGTGTTTAATCCAAAGGGCTACCCCAAACCTTTCCCACCTTTGGAAAATCAGGGAACTCTGAGCGTGCACCAGCAGCACAGGGGAGCTGGACCTGCACTGCCCTTTCGGAACCAACCAAAGGCAGATGCTCTGGCTTCCCTTGGAGCTGCAAATCCCAGCCCTCGGGGACAGGCAGCCCATTTCCCTGAGCAAATCCCCTCCCATAAAGCTGCCGCTGCCATCTGGCAAAAGCACGGCAGGGATCCGGGCGGGAGAAGTTTGTGTTCCGTCCACAAAACGTGACGGGGCATCCGGGCTTCTTTAATTAGGGGTTGCTTGGTGCCCTTGGTTCATCCCTGAAAGGCTTGGAGAAGGGAATATTTTCAGTTTTTAGGGTATGATTTAGGGCGGTTGTTTGTATCTCAAGAAGGGGGGAGCTGCTCCAATTCTCCCTCAGGGTCACTGCAGGACTCAAAAATATCCCCAAAAGTGAGCACAAGGAGCTGAGGGACTGCAGGGAAATATAAAGAACAATCCACGAAGCCAAAAAATTTTATCATTCATTTGAAGAAACTAAACTATGGAGTTTTCCAAACCAGTTGGTGTTGATGTTTGAATTTATGAGGAATACACATTCAAGAACTGAACAAATACGATTAAATTAACTTTTAAAGCAATTATTTCAAGCTTCTTGGAGCAGGCAAAGCAAATACTGGAAATAACATCCTTGCTGAGCACAAAGTTTATTTTATAACAGGTGCCAAAATGTTCTGATGACTCAGAGATATAAGCTCTGAACATTCAAATTGTGTTTTGAAGGACGTATCAAATCTGTGAGTGTTTATTTTGTTTTATATATATATATATAATGTTTTATATCTATCTCTTGATATGATGCCTTTTGGGTATAATCAGATACTAGTACATATACATTATGATACATCAATATAATAGTGGTGTGCTGACATATAATTGCATCAGTATATTAATATTAATATACAATGTGCAATGTATCAATATTAATATTAGTATTAAGTGTATATTGCATGTTATGTATTATGCATGATGTATGTTATACTATACATTACCATAGATAATATGCCATGTATTACATATTATTCTACGTTGCAACATACAGTATTTATTTATACTGTTATATACTGCTATGTTAATAGTATGTTAATATATTTAACACCACAGACATCTACCACCTCCACTCGACACTGCCAGCTACGCCTGCCCGCTAATCAGACGAGCAGAAATGCCCACGAAAGCGGGAAATCTTGTCACAACTTTCTGAGCAAGGCCTGAAAACCAACTTTTATTAGTCAATAACGGCAAACCTCTTAATTCCGCTTTATTTCGCTTTTAGTCCTGGGGGAGCCCACACGCGGGAGGTACCATCGGCGAGCGAGGCGCGGGG